>JAVYIG010005935.1:69940-102490 GCA_035222895.1 Strongylocentrotus droebachiensis
CAAGGTTCCTAGCATGTCATAATAAAATCCCAGGATTCTTCCCTGAAGAAGATTCAAAATGCTAGGATCCAGAAAGGAGGCATCTAAAAAGCCATCAGAGCCAACCATCATGTGGATATGTTGTTTAAACTCTAAACAAAAAATCAACAATTTCTTTCTAATTGGCCAATGAAATTCCCTGAATTCTCCCTTAACCCTTACTGTACTGGGGGGGGGGGGGGCCTGGGAGGCCCCCCCCCCTCGACATTTTCGGAGATTGCGCCGCAACCGCTTGGAATTTTGAATTGTCGTTTCATGACTTTTTTCCCTCAAGTCTTACGCACATTTTGATACCATTTTCGTCGAAATCGGATATACCTGTAAGGCGTTACATAACAATTAGTATGCGCATGTCATCAAAAAAACAAACAAAAAATAAAAATCGCATCAAAATTTGCATAAATTATCATTATTAATTACATTAAAATAACTTTTTTGTGTTAAAAAAGAAGTTTCATATGAATAATGAATTATCACATTCAAAAAGTGGAGTTTGACACGTTTTCTGTAAAACGCATAAAATTAGCGCATTTTGCATAATTAATTAGGCTAACGACAAAAATTTGCATATTCGGAAAAAACTAATTATACCATCTTGTTCCTTACGTAGATATATACAAACATGTACATTTTCGTGTTCATCGGACAATCGACGGCCGAGATCATAGGGGGGGGGGGGGGGCCTCCCAGGCCCCCCCCCCCCCCCAGTCAGTGGGTGCTCAAAATAGCCCAGTACAGTAAGGGTTAACCCTATTTAGCCTGGGGGGGGGGGGGGCTTGAGAAGCAGAGATGCCAACTTTTGGAAAACAGAAATAGGGAGGATTTGTAACTGACACCAAATAATGTGCGCGTAGCGCCCGAACCCATGCGGCCGGGGCCCGCCTTAGGGCCCTGAAAGCTCTGGGGTTCTAGATGCTCTCTGGTGCAATCTGAGCCTTATTTTGCAGCATTTTACATGTGTATTTAGTTAAATAATTCCCACTTTTAAAAAAATAACATACAAATTGTACAAAATGCATGAATTCTGAATACACGGGTAGATTCTACTCGATACTGTATTCGGTCTTATACTTCTGAGACCATTTTTTGGTCTTCTTTTGCTGATTTTCCGCCATTTGGATTCTGTGTCAATATCAACGCATTGGTTACGGCGATCTATATGCTGAAACAATCTTTCGCTACTCTTAATTTGCACATTAACATAGTGGAATTACTACATGTTAAAGTTAACAGACAATATTTCTCATTCAATTTACAGATATATATACTGATAAGCGCCAAAAAAAAAAAAAAAAAAAAAAAAAAAAAAAAATGTTTTTTTTTTTTTTTTTTTAAATAAATCGGGAGGATAAGGATGGTGATCGTAAGGTCGGGAGTTGGGGTGAATTATCGGGAGCCTCCCGACGAAATCGGGAGGGTTGGCATCTCTGGAGAAGCCCCCCCCTCGACATTTTTCGCGATAATTTTTTAACGCAAGAAAATCTTGCACTGAAATTTTGTGACTTTTTTCTTTCGAGTCTTGCGCAACTTTTGAAAGAAATTTTTCGAAAATCGGACCTACCATTACAAAGTCACGTGTCCTTTTGTCTTCGCATGTCAGCCCGAAAATCGCTCATTTTTGTGATTTGTGTACAAAACATATGGAAATCTCATTTTTCAAATAAAGAGGTAAAACATTGGTTATTTGGTCTTGTTTAGATTTTAGGTGTTTATTTTGGGGTCAAAATAGTTGAATTATAGTTGGAAATAAAATAAAACAACAAAAACAATAAAATACATAAGTTAAAAAAACAAAGAAATACATAAGAAATTATCAAAACAATAGATAACATAAGGAATAACCCTGGTTTTTCAAATTTTTGTGTTGTATTATTATTCCAAATGGTCTAACAAATATATGTAGTGAGAAAGAATGCCTAAATATGAATAATGTCTGATTTATGGGCAAAAATGTGAATTTAATGACCTTATTTGCATAAATTACCATAAATATGCAAATGAGTGGATTTTTCAAAAAAAATTGAAATTACCATAGTATTCTATACACTTCACTTGACATGTATGCAAATTTTCGCGGCGATCGGGCGTTTCACGGCCGAGATCATAGGGGGGGGGGGGGGCCTTAGAAGCCCCCCCCCCCCCCCCCCGGGCTATGCAGTTTCAAAATAGCCCGGGCTAAATAGGGTTAATTGACTTAATGATTTTTCCTCGTCTGAAAAAAGGGAACTTATTGTACAGGTTTCCAATGGCTTTCAGGATAGCTGTCAATCCTGACACAGTGTACCTCAGTGGACAGAGAAATGGAATTAGAATAGCCCGGCTTCAGGACCAACTCAGTGTATTCTTTATCAGTCAAATATTATCACAAAATGAGGATTTGTGCAAAGAAATAAACCACTTTTATCATACATGTATGTACCAATTTTAATTATTTTGGTGACAGCAGGTTAAAGATAAAGACCAGTAATGGTCATGCGATTGCAATGTGAAAGAACGTTGTGGAATCGATCAGAAAAGGTTGATCATCTAGCATATAAGTATTGGTGTGTACTGCAAGGTTCTGGAATCATCAAAATGATAAGAAATTTGGCCCAGTCTTCGTAAAGTTACAAGCACTGTACACAGAAAGATTTATATGGGATTACGCACACATATGCGACACGTGTGTTATATCCATCACGTCCAAATAGATAAACTAGTTTACCAAATATATCAATTAGTAGGTGGTTTCCTGGCAAAACTTTTATCATCATGTATTAGTCAAAATATATTCTTTCACATGATTGGTAATAAGAGCTTCCATTTCATTTTTTGAGAGGGGGGGGGGGGCGTTTCCAAAACTGGTCTTTACCTTTAAGTTTGAATGGTATATAATGCACAAACATATAACTCACAGTTCCTCCATTTCTTGATGTTGCTGGCCTAAGGCTGATTCTCGTCCTTCCGCCAATTTAGATTCCATCATCTCCATCTCTTCCTTCAGGAGACGGGTTTCTGAGATGGAATCACCAAGCTCCAGCTCTGCCTTTACCAAGGCTGCCTCAACTCTCGTCTTCTCCGCCTCAAGATTTCTCAGCTCGGTGGTGATTCTCTCCTTTTAAAGATCATGAAAATACTCAGTTTGTTAAAGGAGCAGTAGTATACACCATATCATTTCTTCTTTCTCCAGATTTCTCATCTTAGCAGCTTAGATGAAACTTCCTCCTTGCAAACATTATCATCCACATTTTATTTCATAAAATTCACCTTCTACATCTGCTCTTTAAACTTATCCAATGTTACTTATATATATATATATATATATAGCACTATTCCTTGTACAATATATCCAAACATTTTTATAGACATTGTTTCACATTATAGTTATGGGGCCCATTTCACAAAACTTGTCATCAGTGACAAATGAAAATTTTTGTTATAAGCTAATTAAATCCTTATTTCTGATTGGTTATATCAGCAGATTTATCACAGTTTTTTGTCATTTGTCATTGAAAAAGGCTTTGTGAAACGGGTCCCTGCACTTTCAGAGCATACTTTTCAGTCCTCTGGAAGAGTATTCCAGGCAATTGCTGGTGAGCCCATGCCAATCAAAACCACAGTGACATTTGCATCCTGGCTAAACTGGTTCCCATCCAAACACCTGCGTAGAGAGAGTCAAATTATATAAAATGCCTTGCTCAGTTTCATCGAGATAGAAATGAAAGAGTATGGCTCTCACCTCACGCTCTCTACTCTCCTCTTCAAGGCATTGCTGAAGTTCTTCCAGTCTTCCCATCTCATGGCTAGACTGGGCCTGGATTGGAGGGAAAACAGTTATTTCATTCTTATAAAGGATTGAATGGCAAATGCAGTTAACCAATTGTTTAATCAATTCTCTCATTCCCATTGACTTAACACAGGGACCACCCAAGTCCCATAAAAAGGGGTTAAACAAGCTAAATTTGCAAAATGAAAATTTCACAATTCGAAAACAAACAAAACATTGAAGAAAAAAAGGAAAAGAAAAAGGAGTATTGTTTCTGACAGGGGTATGGGCAAGGGCAATTTTTATATCAATACACACATGGACATCTGATATGCAGAACTGCTAACGGTCCTATTGAACCATGTCCTGGGATGCTGCTAGGCCATAGGTCACTCAGTGTGGTCCAAGGTTGAACAGATTCCTGGGGGGTGTTTCACAAAGACTAAGATCGACTTTAAGCCATTAAAGTCCAATTTAAATTTGATCTTAGTCTTAATGAAACACTCCCTTGGTAAAAAAGCCTGACTATACAATAGGTCTTTATATTAATCATCATTTTTTTTCTTCTTCAAACTTACCTTTACTTCACAGATCTCTCGGTCCTTGGATGCGAGCACTTTGCGGAGTTTTTCGATAGCTGCATGAAGATCATGACTTTGCTCTACCTCTGCTATATCTTTCTCCGTTTGAGTCTCCATGGTAACCACATCCTTCTGCATCTAAAAATTGTTAACAGATCAGTAGTCATGGTAAAATGTCAATTAAAACTGGCTTTCTTTATAACTTCTGTCTACCACCACTCATGTAGCAAGGCCTTTGTCCTTTAGTCACTCATTGCTTATCTACTCTTTTAACATCCATGCTATAGAATACATCATTCATTACTTGTTTGTAAAACATGTTTATTATCATCATATTAATCATTATTACTATTATTATGATCATTATCAACATCCTTATTATCATTTTTCTCTTCTCCACTGTTTTACCCACACTCTTTGCCTACCTGTGCTCCTCTCCTACTCTCTCGCTCTGTCTGCATCCTAGCTTATCGTACAAAATTGATTTGGTGTACATCACCCAACTATTAAAAGCTGTTATGACTGTATTTTAACATCGCTGCAATTGTCTATGATTATTATTATTTCTTTTTGTAAACAGGGCCCCGTCTTATAAACAGTTACGATTGAACCAAATCAATCACAAGTTTGCAGTCTGCTATCTCTCATGTACATAGTTGCGATTGATATAAACTCTTTGTAAGATGGGCCCAGATCTATAAAATTTTACCAGTGGAAAAAAAAAATCTGAATATCAATATCAATATATAAATATTGATATTATTATGATTACCAAGGCAACCCTTATCCTAACCCTTTCTCTGACAATAGTTGAAATATTTATTGGTTACTGAATCATCATAGGTTATAACAATAATGTGACAATGTCTTTACATGAGTATAAAACATAAGTTAAATTACATTTCCACATTCAGTAAATCATAGATACATACGCTCGAAGAGGTGATGATACAGAAGGGCTACAGCCTAAGCGTGACAGCTTAGATGACACACATGTCAGAGCATGGACAATTATCCAGCCTGGTTTGTGGTGGAAGATGGTACCCATAATGACACTAACCTGCGACATGATTTCATAGTTTTCCGCTTCAAGTCGAGCCTTCTCATCTTTGATTCTGTGAAGACAAAAAATGGCAAAAACGTAATAAGAATACATGTTTCTTCACATTTGACAATATTTCTTTACTCATAGATTCAGAAAAAGTAATATTTTGATTAGATAGAGCAAAGTATTACTTATGTGATGACATACAACAAACTTAAAAGTTTAAAACTTGAATAGTTAATTCAAATAGTACCTATGCAAAGTACTTATAGACTTCAGTAAGTAATAGGTGACGTCTAACCGAAGAACTGTTCCCAAAATACAACTGTGATGGTAAGATAACAACAATAATATTTACATAATAAAAAGAGCTGCCAACCTTGTGCAACCAAAAAAAGGATTTCATTAAAACAAAGCATACAACCATGCGCGAAACAGTTCCAATGCAGAAATTTCCATTCCTCATGCTGTTATTTCCATATTTGGACCTATAGTTTTTTGGGTATTATCAGTGTTAATTCTTTTTCATTTACTATTTTTAAATACGTACTCTTCAAAAATCTTTATAGAATTTTCTAATGAAATAGTGTTTTAGGACATTGGGTTGACGTGCGGTGTGTGCAACAAAAAACAAAAAAAACAACCACCAAAAAATTGGGGAAAAAAAAGTCCTGCTGTAAAACAGAATAATTCTGGGAAAAACATAATGGTTGGCAGCTCTGAATAAATAATAAACTAGATGGAACTTCGACTGCGCGCAGTCGAAAATGATGCCTCCGTCAAAGAGCAAGTTTACAAACCAAAACAGAAGAAATTTTTCAAATTCAAGTTTCATTGTAATCCATTAACAGGTTCTCAGAATATCGTGATTACAAGCAATTTCTCATATACATATATGACCCTTTGATCTTTGACCTCATGACCCTAAGATCTACTCAGTTCATTGGCTCTGCAAGATGTCCTGAGTTAAATAGTAATCCATCTGTCAGTTCTAATGAGAATGCGTTCACAAACTATTTTTGCATACATAATGAGCCCATGACATTTGACCTTTGACCTCATGACCCAAGAATCTACTCAGTTCATTGGCTCTGCAAGATACATACATGATCTAAGTTTGGCAGGAATCCATCAATCGGTTCTTGAGATGACGCGATCACGAGCTGTTTTTGCATACATAATGTGCGCTGTAACCTTTGACCTCGTGACCCCAAAATCTGATCAGTTCATCAGCTCTGCAAGATACATACATGACCAAAGTTTGGCAGGAATCCATCAATCGGTTCTTGAGATAACGCGATCACGAGCTGTTTTTGCATACATAATGTGCGCTGTGACCTTTGACCTCGTGACCCCAAAATCTAATCAGTTCATCAGCTCTGCAAGATACATACATGACCAAAGTTTGGCAGGAATCCATCAATCGGTTCTTCAGATAACGCGATCACGAGTTGTTTTTGCATACATAATGAGCCGCATGACCTTTGACCTCGAGACCCCAAAATCTAATCAGTTCATTGGCTCTGCAAGATACATACATGACCAAAGTTTGGCAGGAATCCATCAATCGGTTCTTCAGATAACGCGATCACGAGAACGGGACGTACGGACGGACGGACGTACGTACGGACGGACGGACAACCCGAAAACATAATGCCTCCGGCTACTTCGTAACGGAGGCATAAAAATTGTAAAATTAACATTTCATGAATAATGGTCAAAAACAGGTAAACTCCACATTAGGTAAAATAGTTTTAAGAAATGATAGTTGTATATTCAAAAATTAAATGGTCATACTACTGACACTACTGGAGCATTTTGAAGACTTAGAAGCACTTCGCCAAAATATCACTTCAAAATATAAAAAATTATCACTTTTAAAGCATCTTACCTAGTGAGCTCATCTTGCAATCCCTCCATATCATTTAGAACTTCTGAATGTCTTGTTTCTAGTTCAGTAGCATTTGCCTCTTTCAGTTTCTCTTCTTCTTTCAAAGAGTCCATCTCTTGCAGGACACAAGACAATCTTGACTCCAATTCAAGCACTTTTTCCTCTCTTACTGTGTCCTGCTCCTGTGACACATTGGCTAACATTGCCTCAAGCTCTGTCATATGCTGTTCTCTCAAGTTCTTCTCTTCTTTCAGAGCCTCTATCTCCTGCAGAACATTGGCCAGCTGTGCTTCTGCTTCTGCCACTTTCTCCTCTCTGAAGATGTCCTGCTCCTGCGAGACGTTGGCTAACCTTAACTTCAACTCGGCCATTTGCTCTTCCATCAAGTTCTTATCCTCATTTAGAAACTCCAACTCTTGGCGTGCATCATTCAAACGTGACTGCATCTCAAGAAATTTGCCTACTTTCTGGTTCTTTTCTTCTTTCAAAGCTTCCAGCTCTTGAAGAACATCTGTCAAATGTGACTCCAGCTCAACCACATTGTCTTCCTCTGCGCCCCTCTCCTGCAAGTTGCTGGTCAACCTTGCCTCAAGCTCAGAGATCTGCTCGTCTTTCAAGTTCTTCTCCTCCTTCAAAGCCTCCAGTTCCTGGACAACACTGGCCAGATCTGACTCCAGCTCCACCACTTTGTCCTTATTCAGGTTCTTCTCTTCCCGCAGTGAATCCATCTCTTCCACGACATTGGTCAAATGGGACTCCAACTCTGCCACTTTGCCTTCCTCGCTGATCTCTTTTGAAACGATGGCCAACCTTGATTCCAGCTCAGTCATTTGTGCTTCTCTGACATCCTTCTCTTGCCTAAGAACCTCTATCTCCTGCATGCCAGTTGTCAACCAGGACTCCAGCTGAGCTACTTTCTCTTCCCTCAGGGTCTTTTCTTCCTTCATGGCATCCAACTCCTGCAGTGCATCAGACAACTGTGAATCCTGTTCAACAACTCTACCTTCCTCTTCATCTTCCTTGTCTTGTTGGACATTGGCCAGCCTTGACTCCAGCTCACTTATTTGCTCTTCTTTCACATTCTTCTCTTCTCGCAGAGCCTCTACCTCTCGGAGAACAGAAGCCAACTGTGCTCCCAGCTCTCCTGCTTTGTCTTCCGCTCCACTCTCCTTCTCATGTACGACCTCACCTAACCTTGACTCTAGCTCAGAAATTCTCTCATCTTTCCATGCTTCTGCTTCTCTCAGGGAATCTGTTTCTTCGTAAACATTTGCCAAATGGGATTCTAGCTCAAAGACTCTCTCTTCCTTCAAATCCACATCTTCTTCAGGTACACTGGCTAGCAATGACTCCAATTCTGCAATTCTCTCTTCTTTGAAATTCTTCTCTTCCCTCAGTTCTTCTGTCTCTTGCATGAGATTAGCCACCTTAGAACTTAGCTCCAACAATTTCTCCTCTTTCTCACCATCTTGCTCCTGGAGATCCACGTACAACCTTAATTCTAGCTCCATCATTTTCTGTTCTTTCAGAGTCTCTTCCTCCCTCAGGGTATCCATCTCCTGGACAGCATTGGACAGCTTGGCCTCTAGGTCACATACCTTCTCCTCTCGCTCAGTTTCCTCTTTCTTCAGAGCCTCCATCTCCAGAAGAATGCTGGCCAACTTAGACTCAAGCTCATGCACCCTCTCCTCTTCCACTCTTTCCTTCTCCTGCAAGGCACCAGCCAGCTGCGCCTCCAGTTCCGTCACCATCTCCTCCTTCTGACTTTCCTTCTCCTTCAGGGACTCCATCTCCCTCAAGACTTCAGTCAACCTCGACTCCAGCTCAACTACTTTTTCCTTCTCCTGCAAGGCACCAGCCAACTTCGTCTCCAGCTCCGTCACCATCTCCTCCTTCTGACTTTCCTTCTCCTGCAAGGACTCCATCTCCCTCAAGACTTCAGCCAGCCTTGACTCCAGCTCAACCACATTCTCCCTCTTCTCCGTCTCCATGCCTTCTTCTGCAGTTGCTCCCTCTGCCCCCTCCTTCTCCTTCAGTCTGTCATAGGCCTCCTGCAGCTGCTGGCGGAGTTCAGAGGTCATCGAGCGGTGGCGTTCTTTCTCCGCATCCAGCTGGAAATCAAGATCCGTCTTTTCATTTTCAGACTGAGTCAGTTGGGCTGTGATCTTAGTCTGATGGCAAGATAATAGCAGGATCTTGATTAATCAGTGAATAATTTCTTTCTTAGAAATATTAATATCTTAATAACATGTATTTTCATTAATTTCTTTGTGTCTTTACATTACCACATTAAACTTGCCAGGTGCCAACTGAGGCTCAGAATGTCAGTGAAAATTATAAAATCTTGGACTGTAGGCATCAAAATTTACATTTTTATTTGATCAATCAAACATGGTTCTTTACATGAAGTGTAAATATGGTTCGGTATTACAAACAAGTGTTCGTTTATTCAATAGTGTTAATAAGTAAGAACAATTTTTAAACAAAAGTAATGATAATTATCATCACTAATCATAAGAACTAACAACAAGAACAAAACAATCTCAAAGACTTATGTAAGTGAAACTTAAATTAGTGATGATTAGCATGGAAAGGAGAAGAATTTAATGATAGAGATTGGAAAAGATCATGAGAAATTACTAACCTCTATATCCCTTAGATCTATATCCTTCTGTTTCATAATCTCCTGGAGCCGGTTGATTTCACACTGGTATTCAGACTATGAGAAAACAAAAGAAATGAGCATGCTGGTCTCTCTTGTGTACATATGAACATTAGAAATACAGCCGAAGAACACCCTCTGTCAAACCTACTGATTTCTGACAAGTATTTAAACTACATGAATTATAAATCAGGAATCTTTGAGAAAAAAAGAAAAGATTTTTTTTTTTTTACATTTGTACATACGGGTAGGTAGAATTTCTTAGTGGTGCTCACAGCTTTAAAACAATTAATTACTCAACTGATATTTATAAAAAAACAGAAAGATAAAAGTACATGAAATATACAACAAAAAACTATCAAAGAATTACATGTTTCTGATTAAAATACAGCCAAATCATTTGTGGATCTAGTTAGGTAAAAATATTTCAAATACAATATTATATATCTAAAGCATGATACACATTTAATCTTGTATAAAAGTGAATATAGTAGATTTCCCAAGAGTATTTCATACTTTTAAATCCCTTTTCCTGAGACATCCCCCCCCCTTATTTGTTTCAATACAAGACAGAGCAAAACGCAAACACCAAACCTGAGTCTGTACTTGCACGTATCAATCTACCTATCTATTTTTGAAACTCTAGTTCTAATTCTCACCTCTTGTTCTTTAAGAGATTTGTCCTCCCATCTTGTAAACTGCTGCAGCTCAGCATACTCCTCAGCCTTTTGCAGGAGCACAAACCTTAGCTCTGCTATCTCTTCCTTCCTAAAGGACACCATGGAAAGGGAAGAGACATCCCGTTCAGATGCGGTATACTGGTAACGTTTTGTACAATGTATCTCTAGAGCTACTTGTACATTACAGGCGACTCATTTCTTTGTGTGAACATTGTAAAGCAGAACATCAGCGAATGTTGTATGGCAAAATGGAATTATGGACCTTATTTAGAATGAGAACTCATTATCAGATTGTACTTGTTAGTGTTCCAGTTTTTGAAGAGGCTAATAGGACTCTTGACCAGGGACAGTCACTGCACTGGTCAGTCTTTAAGAGGCTGTATGAGCACTTACATTTTGATGATGTCAGATGATTCATCTGTTCTCATCTCAATTTCTTTCTTGATCTCTTCCAGCTTAGAATGCAACTGGTTCTTTTCTTCATTCAGAGCTTCACACAATGTTAATGATTCCATCAGTTCTCCTTTTCTGTATACATCATATTAAAAGACCATAAATGAGAAAATCATTAATAGTTCTCTACTTAATTGAGAATGGTGTGGTGATGCAAGATTTGATTGTATATTTGTGTGAAACAAGCCAGAATGCTGATAAGAAAAACTTGCTAAACTGTGATTTTAACAAAGAAATGATAGCAAGCATTCTATTTGATTAAAGGCAGCGTAATGATTCAAGATTTTGACTCTAATGACAACGGTCTCACTTTAACTGATAATACTGACTAATTTTACAAAGCTGGGAGTTTCTTGTATAAAAGTAGCAATAAGAAATCAATTGCAAATTCTAATTTCAAAATTTATGATTTTGAGAGATCAAAAAGTTATATTAAATTACAATTATGTCTCATTGTGTAGGAAGTGCTTCAGAGGCTTTCCAGTAAAGTGTAAAGTGATATCAACTAAAAGTGTAAGAGTTTACAGAAACTTTATTATGTCCAAAAACAGCAAGCTATTTTTGCTGGAAGAAAAGGTTACAGTTTATAAACATAAAAAAGATTTAGATAGAGTTACATGAAGTTTCACAAACAGGAATAAAGCACTTACAATTTGTCTACATCAGGATGATGTGTCTGCATGGCTTGAGCAGGATCTGGGATGGTCTCATCCAGTTTTGTTTGCAGCTGGTCCTTCTCTTCTTGGAGAGCATCGCACAGAGCTGATGACATCTCCAGTTCAGCTCTCCTAATACAAGGAATCCCAGAATGGAAATACAGTGAAAGTTGTACATAGAAACTATGCGAGCGTGACAGGTAGTCTCTGTGTGTGTGTGTGTAATTGGGTTTTTACAGAGGTGTATCAATCAGATATGATTATTTACGTCTGTGGACCGACCTTTAACGTCACCATCTGAAAGACATGGGTCCTCGGCTGAATCAGTTTGTAACTTCCATTGTTAGCTGGATTACAGGCGCACGCCACAATGCCCCGTTGTCTGTCTTTATATACACATATCAATAAGAAAAACTCAAATAAGAGAAACTAAACATGTGGTCTTTATGGACAGTTGTTGCTCAAGCAGGTTTGACAGTATCATCCAGAATAACATTCACAGACAATTGTTATTCTTGAATTGAATTCAGGTTTATGGGATGAAATCCAGTGCCAGTGATTGTATTGCCCTTTAGACAAGTTGTCTCTCTTTAACCCTATTTAGCCCGGGGGGGGGGGGGGGGGGGGGCTTTAGAAGCCACCCCCCCCTCGACATTTTTCGCTATAATTTTTTAACGCAAGAAAATTTTGCACTGAAATTTTGTGACTTTTTTCTTTCGAGTCTTGCGCATCTTTTGAAAGAAATTTTTCGAAAATCGGACCTACCATTACAAAGTCACGTGTCCTTTTGTCTTCGCATGTCAGCCCGAAAATCGCTCATTTTTGTGATTTGTGTACAAAACATATGGAAATCTCATTTTTCAAATAAAGAGATAAAACATTGGTTATTTGGTCTTGTTGATAGTTTAGGTGTTTATTTTGGGGTCAAAATAGTTGAATTATAGTTGTAAATGAAATAAAACAACAAAAACAATAAAATACATAAGTTAAAAAAAAAAAGAAATACATAAGAAATTGATAATACAATAGATAACATAAGGAATAACCCTGGTTTTTCAATTGTTTGTGTTGTATTATTATTCCAAATGGTCTAACAAATATATGTAGTGAGAAAGAATGCTTAAATATGAATAATGTCTGATTAATGGGCAAAAATGTGAATTTTATGACCTTATTTGCATAAATTACCATAAATATGCAAATGAGTGATTTTTTCAAAAAATTGAAATTACCATAGTATTCTATACACTTCACTTGACATGTATGCAAATTTTCGCCGATCGGGCGTTTCACGGCCGAGATCATAGGGGGGGCCTTAGAAGCCCCCCCCCCCCCCCCCCCCCCGTGCTATGCAGTTTCAAAATAGCCCGGGCTAAATAGGGTTAAGGGGTAATACAACCTTTGTAATTATTATTATCATTATTATTAATTCTGCAAAACAAAGTGTATACAAAAGAATTACACAGAAGAACAAATCATACAAAACAAAGGAATCTCATGAATCACATGAGCATTTACAAGTTGCCAGGAATAAGTTCATTTGTATGAGCACTGGTACTTCTGTTGCCAGTCAGTCAAATGATTGGATCAATGTCTTTCATCCACTGTCTCATTCTGCTTCTCTTTTCCTTAATTTGTGATATTGATGAAGTGAGTCGTCCGACTTACATTACGAGAATCTCCTCTGGCTCCTCGACTTGGACTTGATTGACATCTTTGGTCGGTAGCTCCTCCAGCCTGTCCTTGAGGGCAGCATTCTCTTCTGTGAGTGTCTCGAGAACAACTTGCATCTCTCTCACTTGATCAGTCTGTACCGGGAATGAATTTCAATTGAAGAGCTTCTAGGTAACTCTGAACTTTGACATTTTTAGGCTGAATTGTACAAATATACTTCTGATTAGACAGTAATTTCTAAGATTGTTCTCATAGTTCTGAGACAGTCAAATTACAAGAAAAAACTATTGGATAGTTGGCCCAATATTAAATGACTAAGCTATGAAGTCTAGTCTAATATCAGCCATGTGAAATATCAAATCTGTTACAATGTTAGAAATGTACACATCAATTAACTAGGAGATAACATAGGAATACATAACAACAATATATTAGGGTTTTAAAGACAAAACGGTATCTGAATTCTGTGAGGAGTTATAGAGAACATTTCGCAACAGGGATATATATATATGCATGTTGGACAGAGATAAAATAAAATTAATAGGAGAGTCCTTTTGCTAGTACCTCTTCCAATCTACTTCTTAGATCTGCATGTACCTGTTGAGAGGACTCCAATGTGGCCCTGATATCATGCAGCTCACTTGAAGGCATCTCCTCTTTCTCTTCCCTGGAGATCTCCAATGCAGCTTGCAGCTCGCTCAGATCAGCAGCCTGCTTCTCAAGGGTAGCCAGTGCCTCGTTCAGTCTGGTTGTGTCTCTTTTCTCATATTGCTCCTTGAGAGAATGGAGTTCCCTGGATGCCGACTCGAGCTCTGTACGTAGCTGGCTGTTCTCGCTGATATGCACCTCTCCAAAGGTTTCTCTTTCCTGGTTGGCAGAGTCCAATGCAGCTTGTAGGACGGCGAGTTCCTTGTGGCTATTCTCAAGTGCAGTCATCGCTTCGGTTAGTGCGTCCGTTTCCATGCTACCCAGCCTTGACTTCATATCTGCATTCTCTGCATTAGCCAAGTCCAGGGCTGCCTGCGTCTCCATCAGCTGTTCATTCTGTTCCTGTGTCATGTGGTTTTTCAGTACGTCAATCTCCAAGTTTGCAGTGTTCAGGGCATCCTGCAACTCCATCAGCTGCTCGTTCTGTACGTCTGCCAAGTGGCTTTTCAGCTCTTCATTTTCCAAGTTTGCAGTGTCCAGTGCAGCCTGCAGCTCCATCAGTTCCTTGTTCTGGCTCTCTGAAATGTGGCTCTTCAGTTCTTCTTTCTCCAAGTTTGCAGTTTCGAGAGCAGCCTGCAGCTCAATCAGTTCATTGTTCTGGCTTTCTGAAATGTGGTTTTTCAGTACCTCAATCTCCAAGTTTGCAGCATTCAGGGCATCTTGCATATCTGTCTGCTGCTCTTCTTGTATCTCATCCATGCGAGACTTCAGTTCTGCGTTCTCCAAGTTTGCAGTGACCAGTGCAGCTTGCAGCTCCATCAGCTGTTGGTTCTGTACCTGTGTCATGTGGTTTTTCAGTTCCTCAATCTCCAAGTTTGCAGCGTTCAGGGTATCTTGCATCTCTGTCTGCTGCTCCTCTTGTATCTCAGCCATGTGGGACTTCAGTTCTGCCTTCTCCAAGTTTGCAGTGTCCAGAGCAGCCTGCATCTCTGCTTCCCTGGCTTGCCTCTCTAGGACATCACTCTCCTTTCCTTCAAGCATCTCCTTTAGGGTCTGAATTTCTTCCTGAGCAGACTCGAGGGACGCTGTCATCCCAAGCATTTGATCCTCAGAGGGGGATGCAACCGCCTGTAAGACAAAGATAGCGTAATGGACATCATTAAGTGATACATTACTTAAAAGGAAATCCAACCCAAATAGACAACTACCCTAAACAAAAGCAGACAAATCAGAAAAGCAAACTGATGAAAGTTTCAATCTTTGAATTCTTCAGAGACGAAGCCTTGGAGTTGATTAATTGATATGAAAGTTATGAACTTTTGAAAGTTGTAATCACTATACGTACAGGTATGGGCACTTTAAATTGGCTGAAGCAGTAATGTCAATGTGATGGAGTACTTTCCCCATCTGTTCCAAACTATAATAATATGCACTCTATAATATATTTTGAGTGGTGCCCCAAGGGAGGAGGAAGTTACAAGAAAAACAGAAATTAGTGATATTTTTGTACACAGCAAATACGAGAGTTATCCACGTCCTACGTCACAATCCACTAACCAAACTACCAATTTGAGATTCGCATAGACTTTAACTTCCCTACTATTGGTACGATTCATTTCAAACATTTGCCATTCTGTTTCTGTTTTTGGGGAGGTTTCATACAAATCAACTTATTACAAGGGTTGGAGTGCCCTTTAAAGGCGTCGGTTAACAATGTTAAATCTGAGATGCATTGCCCTACGTGTTATCAGTGACTGTGATATGGTGTATTATTGAAGCTCAGAAATGTGTAGTAAACTCTTTCTTTTTTTTTTCTTTTTTTTTTTTTGGGGGGGGGGGGGTGCGAGATTTACTTAGTTTAATTGAAATGAAGCTTCACCATACCTCTGTCTGACAAGCCATTTCTTTGTTGTATTCTTCTAATGTGAAAGTGTACACGTCATCCTCCCCGAAGTGCACACTGGCCCTCCTGCGCTTGTTCTTCCTCGAGTAGGGGACATCTAGATCCGGTAGGTCAGCGTCCAGGCCTTCATTACCGAAGTTAGGGACTACTGCTCTGAAGGCCTCTGCATTTTCATCATTGAATTCTGCAGAGACAAAGGATTGGAAAAGAGTTGATTAATTGATAATGAAGGAAGTTCACTGTGATAAGTTATTCTAAGTACATGTATATCGAGGGGTCAGTGACACAAAGACATAACTCCATTTTGGCCATTTTGAGAAAAAGTGGTTAATGTGTCATTGAACACTTGGGCCTTAAGGAGTTAAGTCTATGTTTCACTAGCCATTGACTTCAATGGGGTGAGGTGTTGGGTGAAGTTAAGTCTTTGTGTCTCCTGGAAAGCCCACAGTTTTCTGAACATTTTGATATCAAATACTCATTTTGGCAAAATATGGAGTTACGTCTTTGTGTCACTGAACCCTCGATATATTCATATTTAGAATTTGCAGTAGTGCAGCAAGAAAATCAGAACTTAGAAAGTCACATTTGACAGTTACTCACATAATTATAAAAATATTTATTAAATGAGTTGGAAAATACAACAGAAATTAAAATTACTGAGTATCTTGGCAAAACAGTTGATTTCACTTTAATTTGCATTGAGTCCACACTAAACAGCAATATTTTTTTTCTTCTGCATTTCATTTGACTGATAAGAACATGTCGAAATGAAAACAAAGTCTTAATTCTGATTGAAAAACAATGCTTCATTAAAATCTCTGTTCCTAACTCTCTTTTCACTTTCAACTGGCTTTATTCAATTCAAATCATGATTTCATGAATCTTTTCTACAGCTTGCTGAATTATCTAGATTCTCCTCTTTCATAAGCATTTGGCACAACAAATATTCATTTAACAATAAATTTAAAAGAATTAATTAGTAAATGAACAGCAAATGACACAAGTATAAGACAAACATTGACATAAGCACCTATGAACACAGGTTCCCAAATTAGTTTATTTTTGCTATATTTAAAAGCTTTCGCCCTTGTCGTTGGTCTGTTAGAAGACGTCAAATGATATACGTACATGCATGAGATCGCATTCTAGATGATTGGCTAGTTAGCTACATGTGCAAGCTAGTATAAAGCTGGGTATGTATCAAGAGAAACTACACTAAACTACCTACAACATTTATATTAATCTCTAATCCTTCAAATTTCAGATGTGTTCATGCTATTATATGACTAAATGAGGCGAAAGTGAAGCAAAAAAAAAAACAAAGAAGAAAAAAATCTACACAATTTGAAGCTCAGAATCTGGAGAATTACCATATCCCCCCCCCCTCCTTTTTTTTTTATAGAAAAATTTACCATTACGGCATCCACCGTGAAAATAACTACAAAAAAAGCAAGCAGCGCACACATGCATTATTCTCGTATCATAAAGAGTTACTTACCAAAGAGAAAAAATGAAGTTAATGATAGCGCATGAACGCAGTGTTTCAGATAAGGAGATAAAATGATCATGGTGAGAATTAAAACATGAACATTATAAAATAATACATGTTTGGATAAACCCCGAAGGTCATCAACTCTAAAAGAAAGAATATGAGTTAACAAGTTAACAACCCTCTGGCTCTAGAAGATGATATAGTGATGTTTGTATAATAATTCAACATTCAATAAATCATGCTTTAATTAATTCTGAATGAAGTCAAAGGAAACCTCACCCCAAGAAATAACTTTAGTTATTCTGAGAGGTTTATTGTATTCTTGCCTATCAATCTATAAGATTTCCTACCAAAGTGTATGAGAGAGGTATACAGCAAGATGTTCTTAGCATAATGTTTTGTACAGTTCCTCAGCACGACATGAGGAAAATGGCTGCGCCCATGTCATGCTAATTGGCATTACATCATGCCAAGAACATCTTCGTCTATATATCTTTTGGTTCTCACCTTTTTGTAAGGAATATTGTACATCAATAGGCAGGAATAACTCATCTTTCAGCGTACCTACACTTATTCTTTGGGGGTGTGGTTTCCTTCACGTGAATGTGCATTACACCCAAGTTACACCTGTCAACCATGATTCATGACTCCGGGTTAAAATAGGTACTCTGGGCTTTCAGCTACCATGCACAATGGAAACTGGTGTGTTATGGATCGATTCTTGATACACAAAGACAAAGGCCATGATATTCAAAATGTAATGATTTAATTAAAAATTCAGAGCATTATTGTAAGAATAACATTTATTATAATCTCATGAAGCTTAATGAAACTCAGTGTGCAAACCTCTGTCTGTTTTCACTTATAACTTTTGAGTTAAAGGTAATGCAAAGTTTTGGGCAATTTTTTAAAATTGGATGATAGTAACTCTTTAAAATTTTGATATATTTTGATGACCCCGTGGATGTATTAAAGCACTAGAAAATTTAGCCCCTATAACACTTCTACTTTCGAGAAATTGACAAATCAAAATTTACCGGTGCTCCCGATAAATTTCAAATAGCGCCTAAGGCCATTCCATGGTAGCTGCGCCCATAAAAATTTCAGAATATGCAGTTCTGATATATAATTTCCAAACGGGAATAGCAAACTGGTTGATTGTTGTCAAGAAACCTTGTTTTAAAGCAGAAGTAATATCAGTTTTGAGAGGGAGCTATACAACATAAGGAGTTTATTATTTACAATTTCATCACTTTAGACTCAATTTCAATCGCGACAACGATCATTGAATATTGTAAAATAATATGCTTCCAATATGTTCATTTGAACCTAATTTATGACCCAAACTTTGTATTACCTTTAACAATGAACAGTGTCAACTATTTTGTTATGTATCTGTATTTTTCTGAATGCCAGATACTTACCGTTGCTGCTGATACTGCTTACAGATCCACTTGACATGGAAATGAATGGATCCACCGATGCATCTAGGAGTGATGAGAGGGAAGCGTCGGATGCCTCCAAGATGGGGCTCTTCTGGGCTCTCGTCAGCAAGGCAGGGCGTGGTGGTAAGAGGAGGGGCTGTAGCTGCATACCAGGGCACCATGTCTCACGTCGGGGCTGCATGCCACAGGGAAAGATGAAAGAAAGGAGAACAATCAAAAGAGATTCAGGTATGCCACCTTTCTAAATAATACATATATGTAATATTCTTTGTGATGATAAAATCAGGAGATACATTCTCCCCTACATCCGCAATCAATTGTAATATGCCCGGAATAGGAAATAGTAAACAGGAATATGTTGCAAAATTATAAATTAAAAATATTAATGTCACATCTGACATGATATGACAAGAAATTGTTGCAGTTTAAAAATCCATTTTGAAAACATACCTTTTGAAAAATGGTCAATATATGGTATATTACCCTCTTTTAACCTGTTGCCTTATTCAGGTACGAGGTAGTTCTTGCATTATTGACTATGGGAAATATATGAATTCCATAATAATTGTGTATAGGCAAAAGACAATAATTTTTTGTTAGTATATGTTACTTGTCAATATACTTTCCTACGTAATGATGCAGAATTAAGGCTGGGCGTTGAACCAGGCTGAGAAATTTAAACCTAGATTGGCCAGGGTTCAGAGCCCTGATTCATTCAACTTGTTATCGACAACAAGATACGATAACTGGTTTAACTG
This sequence comes from Strongylocentrotus droebachiensis, assembly GCA_035222895.1. Taxonomy (NCBI): domain Eukaryota; kingdom Metazoa; phylum Echinodermata; class Echinoidea; order Camarodonta; family Strongylocentrotidae; genus Strongylocentrotus; species Strongylocentrotus droebachiensis. Next base: position 89,613 of record JAVYIG010005935.1, read on the forward strand.
AAATCCTTACATTTGATTGGCTATGAGCAGATTTGACATAGATCTGTGGCATTTGTCATTGATAAAAAGTTTTATGAAACAGGGCCCTGGTCTAGTTCTGGTCCTGTCTTTTCTTGCCCAGTGCTACATGTATATAGAGTTATAAAGAGTGATATACTGGGACCTGTTTCACAAAACATTCTTTCTATGATTAGTGACAAAAATCAGTGACAAATCTGCTGATGTCCAATCAGAAGCAAGGATTTTAGTAGCTTATAACAAAAACTGTCATTTTGTCACTGATGACAAGTTTTGTGAAATGCCCCCCCCCCCCCTGATCTGCAGCTCATTGTGACTGACCTTTCTCTTGAGTTGTTTCTTGGGGGTCGCCCCACCCTTAGAGACAACCACCATGTTGTTGAAGTAATCCATCTTCTCCTGCATCTCCTTCATCACCTCCTTCTTCATCCTCTCCCTCTCCTGACTCAAGAGGGCCTCCTTATCCTCGTCGGTCAGTGCTAATGGAGGAGCCTGGGACTATGGTTGAAAGAAAATATACACTCAATTCGTTCAAATCCACTTTGGACAAACACTGGTCCTCCAGGCATCAGAATCTTCCATAAATGTTCACCCACCACATATCCAGAAGAAAAAGAGATATCACTGATCTCAGTTTCCTCCATCCGTAGTCCAAGCATCAACACTCAATTCATTCAAATCTACATTGGACAAACACTGGTATTCCGGGCATTAGAATGTTCCATAAATGTCCACCCACCACAAATGCATGAACGTGTAAGTCAATTTTGATTGGAAGATGTTCTACTCATCTCTGTACACAAATGAAATGATAATATTTTGTACTGTGTTACACAATATATGATCAGTGTCTTACCGCCCTTGCTTTCAAAATTAGCATCCTAGCTGCCATGGATTGGCAGGGGAAAAAAAAAAATGAAATTCTGATTATAATTTCGTATAAAACACATTGATGACACAGTCCAGCCAACTTTACATGTATCTGAGATTAAGAATTCAAGGACTTTAATTCAGTGAAAATAAAATGAGTGAACAATGATACACACGTTTGCTGCCTCACTGCTAAAAGACCCTAAAGGCTATGTGCTTCATATCAGTGTGGGTTCATGTCTCTAAGGGCTATTTTGGTGCTGAAATAATTCTTAAGTTTCTCTGGTCTTACCCCTTCTAATTTTCTCTTAAGACTCTGGATCTCTTTCTTCATCCTCTGCATGAGGGCTTCATCGGACAAGATCTCGTTCATTACAGGCTTGTTCTTGATTGACTTCGCCCTCGTAGCAAACTGTAGAGAGAGAATGCACAGAGAGACATGGTTGGTTTAATGGTCAGTTGCTAACATCTATTTTTTTTTAAAGACTCTAGTAGACCCAGGTTTAAACTGAGTTGTGGCTTGTGGAGGGTGACATTGAAGGTCAGTCCCTGGGTGTTAATTTAATTTATTTATTTCTGTTTGATTTTCTTTTTCTTTTGCATTTTTACAAACATATAACAATCAAATATTGCAAATTTAAACATGACAAAAGAATATATGTAGAATAAAGTAAGGCTGGCTGTAACTAATCAAAGACATCAAACAGGACGGTTGACAAAGTAAGCAAAGCTTGATAGTATGACTACCCTCAAAGGTCACATAATACAAATATGGAGGAACAAAATATTGGTAAAAGGGGAAAAAGACAGAAAAAAGAAGAAGAAAAAAGACAGAGGGGATGCACATCAATATTCAAAGACTTATGTGGTAGTTGGATTTCAATTTGATATATAAAGATTTTAAAAAACAAAACAAAAAGCAAATTTGAATATTTTAATATTCTTTCACAGAGGATACCAAATGGTCTTACTGGAAGCTTGCGATTACTCATTCCCCATGGAAACCTATACAGATCGTCTGATTCTTTCCTAAATAACCCCAATGTTTCTTCTCTACAAACGTATCAAATCAATCCCTAATCCTGAGTTAGACTCACTTGAAGGGTGGACAGCGTCTGTTCCAATGAGGCCGACGTGATGGTGCAGATGATGGCCGTCTTGGCGTTGCCGCCCAACGACGAGGAAAGGATCCTCGTGAGTTTGGAGTCTCGAAATGGCACGAATTCGGCTCCAGAAGCCAGGCGATTGATGACAGTCCCAAGCACAAAGAGAGACTGGTTTATATTGCACGATTCCTTCAATCTGGCGCCCTCTGCCTTTGTTTCATTGGCGCGCTCTGACCCAGCAAGGTCAACCAAGTTCTAGAGTTTGATAAAATAAAAATTGTTATGACTTTCACCTCACTTTCAATGTATCAACATGTATGTAACAATCTCATAACCACCCTGGCCATTGAATGTTCTCATCTTCGTGTCATAAAAGTGCAATTAATTATGGGGTATTAAAATATTTGTAGCTCATTAGTTTCTTATGATGAACATAATCTTAGAAACCCTCAAAGAGTGAGTGAAGAACAGAAACATTCTCATGAATCTCATTTTGGAGTAGAATCAGTTTTTCAAAGAAAACTTGCTTGGGTTGAAGCATAAAAATCAGAGAAACATACAAGTAGGAAGGAAAAAAAGTGTGTCTGATAAATGAAAAATGTCTGATGGGCGCAGGGGTGATAGTGAGAGGTTATAAAAAGAAAGTGTTAGCAATCCGAGCAAAGCGAGGTCCTGAGCGCTTGCGGGAGGCGTTCAAGCAACTCATGAAAAACGACACCTCACCTCCTAATTTTTAACCGGATTTACATTGATTTCAGGAACTATCCATTTTTGGAGAACAAAAATCATGATTTAAAACAAATAATCAACAAAATCAACAACAAAAATCACCCCCAAAAAAATCAGGGAAAAATAAAATTGAAAAATCTATTTTAAATTGGGAATTATCAGGCCTGGATGGGCCTTGGTACCGATTCAAAATATATGATGGGGTCGTAGGTCAAATAATGTTACAACTACTGTTATTACTTACCAGGTGAGAAACCTTCACAGCACCGTCACCTTCTTCCTTTCTCCCTCTTGACTCAATGATCTGGGGGGGGGGGGGGGATGGGGGGACAAAATCAAGTAATTTGAAGATACTCTATCTGAATCAACCCTGTCAAAAATCTATTCAAATGGACGTGAGAATGACCATTTAATTACTTTTGATACATTGATACATAAAGCCATTTAGTTTCCACAACAGTATTGTGGCACTATGGAAACGTAATCATTGACAAATCACCAGGCAAGATTTATCCATTCTGCTTCCTTGCCTTGTTCAAACCATATTCCTAAACCCTGGTATTTAATGAAGCAGTGTTGGTATCCTTCAATTTTACAGAGTTCATTCTGGAATCCCTGCATTTACGAGAGCTTATAATTTTCAGAGAACATAGATGTATCGATCTTATTTACTGGGTGTAAGCCACAAATATGTTTAAATAACATAGATGTAGTATTCATGTTGACCAGAAACAAAATTAATAATTACGTTAGGTATTTCCCAAATAGAACAAACTTCTTCAAGAGGAAGCAATATTTCACCTGGCCTGACAAATAAGCTTTTTAGAGCTTTATGTTTCAAAGTTTCCTAAGTGGAGGAAAGATTACTATTCTAGTCATATTTACAACATTTAATTCCACGATTGTGACCAAAACTGGCGACAATGCTTTCCATGCATGTGCTCCTCGACTCTGGAATGAGCTTCCACGTTTTATTCAATTAGCACCTTCGCTGGATGTCTTCCGAAAATGTCTCAAAACTCTCCTCTTTGACCATGATCAACAATAGATTCTTTGATAGCTTTTATGTAAAGTGCTGTGAAACAACAGTTAGTTTGTAAGAGCACTATAGAAATGACTTTATTGTATTGTATTTTATTGTATCGCTTTTAACCATTTAACCTTTAACCATGTAAATTTAGACGGCTAAAGACAGCTTACCATGCAAAATATGGTGTGGGAGCGACTGCTGTGTTCGTTCATATTGGTTCTCCCAACATGGCGTCTGGCGTCTCCTTTCCTCAAGAGGTTCAGAATCTGAATAGAACTCGTACAAACCTCCTCAGTCAGGTTACTCACATAGACGCGCTCCTGGCATCATGAAAAACAAATACACAAAGAAAGAAAAAGATAAAAACATAGCCCATAAACAGCAGGTCACGCCTTCATCATCAACACATCATGATTGTCTAAAAGGGGTCATCCATTGAATAATTTTTTTTTTGCAAAATGCAAAGTACTAAATTACACCATATCATGTGCATGAAATAATATATTATTTAAAAAGCATGAATGTTTCAATATTTTGAATATAGTATGTTCACAAAATGAAGAGGACAGGATACCTGCATAGGGAGAATAAAAGAGAGAGGGGAGGGGGAGGCATAAAATACATGTAATTTTCAGAGACAGTGAATGACAGAGAGAAAGAAAATCAAACAAGAGGGAGAGAGAGAGAGAGAGAGAGAGAGTAAGAAGTAACCTTACCCCATTTTCTCTGATGCTGAGCTGTTTCTTCTCATCGGAGAGGAGATCAGTGATTCCCTCATTGTACAGCTCTGCGTAGCTCACTCGGAGCAAAAACTCTCTGTCTGGGGTCTATGTATTAGAAGAATGTGGAAGAAAGACATAGGAATTGGATGAGAATGTCGCAGATTCTAATGCATTGCATCATAATATCTTGACTCTTCCTAAACAAACAAATCAAACATATAGCTAGAGAGGTAGTAATATCTCATGGCCAATAAGGCCCTATTTGTAAACTGCATGCGATAAACTGACTTTAAAAAAATCACATCAGCAAAATCCAAATGACACTGAGGAAAAGTGTTCAATATTTTTACAGCTTATAACTGACAGATAAGTAAGTATGATTGTAGGAGTCTTTTTTGTATGCAACTAATTTTTTATCACCCCTAACTTGCCATTTAAACTGTTTTTATTTTGCTTTGCCAGTTTTTCTTCTTTTTCTTAGGCTGGTTACTGTTGTCTATTAATGTGACCAAGCCTTAAAGTTAATGTGTCAAAGTTCTTGAACTTGGACTTAAATGAATATATATATATATATATATATATATATATATGAGGATTAAAAAAGAAACAGTGTCTTTCATAGAAATGCGCCGCCTATAAAAGCCCAGACACCCTCCTGGCTAAAATCCTTGCATGCAGTGATCTTAATGTGACTCGGTAACATTGTTGAAGGCTGATAAAAAAAACTGTAAAACTGAAATGTTACTTATTATATTCCTTCTACAGTACTAACCCTCTAACTTTCTCAAACCACAAAGATAATTATGATTTTCTTTGAAGACGTCACTGTGCGACACCCTCTAACAGTAAATTCTCCCAACCATTTGTCCATGACAATAAGACACAAGACAGGCCTTTAAAAAAATTAACACTTAAATGTCTGAAATGGTATATAGAGCCAATTCATTGCTTTGTGATGATTTACATTCACCTAAAATGTAATTAAATTGTAATAATATAGTTTGGACAATTGAGGGGTTGATCAGATCAGTTTTTCCCAATTTTTATCATAACATTCTGTTTTCACTCAAACTTTCAGATTATCTTGAATTGTACATCTAACATCGAAATCACTACCTTTGCACCATTTTCTCTCATCTTAACAATGTTACCTGGTCCCTTTAATATGACATACTTACATTTTCAATGGTCTCAAACACTTCATTGACGGTGCTTGGGATGATACCAGGGGAGAGACGAGAGCCTTGCATCGTGAAGGTTTTGCCACTGCTCGTTTGTCCATAAGCAAATATTGTGCCTAGAAATGCATTTAATAAGTAGACTTTTAGTAATCAACAAAAATTGAAAAAACATGAACAATAACATACATAGAATTTCACAAACAATCAATTTTATCAGTAAAATGGTTTCCATCTTCAAATACGATATTAATAATATTTCGCTTTTATATAATGCTCTTAGCGCTTTAAAAATATATTATTACCCTGGTCAATCGGATTCAGGCTTGCCTGAACATTCTCCACTCCCTGGGGGAGTATTCCAGCCAGACACCATTTTATAGACGTTCACAATTCTGAGCAGACTACATTAATGTTCGCATCCTACATTTAACACCTTGGTGGAGAGTGGCAAATGTAGTTTATCTTCTTGCCAAAGGACGTTAGTGCCGGGCTTGGATTTTAACCTCGTACCTTGTGATCTGCAGTCGAGTGACTCATCCACTGGACCACAACACCTCTATGATGTGGTCATGCAACATATATATATGATGAAGTTTCCGTCCTTTCTTTCGATGCATCTGGTACATTTTTAAGGGCTCTGAAGTAACTGACCCAAACCACAAAATGTGAAATACTTGTTGAGAGAATTTATCCTCGGTACTTATTTGTTCCCGTCCCCCACGCTTGGTACAAGCACCAAGAGTTTCATGAACTAGCTAGCAAGATTGCCAATTTATACATGTGCAGTTGTGCACAAAATGATAGCTTACCATCATACCCATCCATGGCAGAAGAAATGATTGGTAGAGCAATTTCTTCATATACATCCAAGGTTGTCTCGTTTTCATCAAAGACACGATCTTGATAACGAGAAGACAAAAATATGGGACATTAATACCTTATTTAATACAAAATATACATCAAGTAATACATAAACATTAGGTGACAACATAATTAATTTTAAATCATATTCTTTGCATATAAATACATGTACCAAATATACAAATTCAGTCTTGAAAAACGATGTAAATTGAGCTTTAAAAACTGTAAATTGGCAACATGCTGAAAAGTTCACAAACACTTTTTCCTACAAATAATAATACCAAAAAAAAAAAATGTTGTCAATACGAAGGAAAGCTGATCAATTTATCCTTAAGAATTCACCACTGAATTGGATATTCAATTTTCATTAGAGGCATAAAACAGACTTCTAAGCAAATAATGTTTTATTACCGAATGTGTAGGGCTTGCCAGCGGGCTTGACTCTGGCATCGTACTGCTGCACATTCTTGCCCTCTGCCCTCCAGTGATGATGTGCATCGTTCTCACTCTCTCTGATGATGGAATAATGATTACAACAAATTATCAAATTGGCAACAAACTGGACGAAGACAACTAAAGATGGATAAGGTGGTAGTTTTGTTTAAATGAAATTCAGCTTTGTCAATAATAAACAATAGAAAAACAAACCCACAGAAGTCACACCCCCCCAAAAAAAAAAAAAATATAAAAATATATATTATTAATACATTTAAAAGGAGGTTGGTCAAATGATCCTTAAAATTTGTAAGGGGTTTGGTAATGTAGGGCTTGAAATTAATAACAGGGGATCCCTACAATCTCACTCTGGACCAGTGTAAAAATCCATCTTCTTCTACGAAAGCTCTCTTTGAAAGAAATATGATTCCGCCGCATCAATTCTCATGAAAATTTGTATTTTACCAGAGCTCTTTTAGGGCTTTGCCGTGTGCAGAGCCTAATCGCTCACCACTCCAGTCCATTCTTTTCACTACTCCAGACCCCATCATGTCAAAACGTAAACAGCAGACTGGTGTACTGCATACTTAACCATCATTATGCTCCGTCGGAGTCCGAATACCCAAGAAAAATAGCTAGTGTATGGCCCTGTCCCTTACCTTTTGATGAATGGCCGCAAACGGATTGCCACATGGACATTATCCATTTCTGCTCCTCAATTCTGTTCTTCAAGTAGACTACAAAAACAAGAAAAAACAAAGAGGGGATATAATAATTAGTATCAACTCTGTGAGGCAAGGGGAGTGGCTCGTATCATTTTACACAAAATTAATTATTAAAGCCCTTCTGGAAGTTCTAGCTAACAGCCAATATAGACAATATCTGAAATTTTGAAGGAGCATGTTTGATTTCTGTTTGCTGAAAATTACCTTTCCTTGTGTCAGGATAAGCATGGCATCATTTCACGAATCACAAGAACAAGTGGAAATTAAAACACGTACTGGTAATAGAATTAAGACACGTTTCAATGGGATGCCGTTGACAGAAATTGTGAAACTGACAAACTTACCTATTCCTTTTGTTAAACAAATTTTACATTGCTGATACATTACAGACATAAGTCATGTCAGAAACATTACATAGATCTAGGTATTTCTTCCACCTACTGCTGGAAATTCTGTGCAACAATTAGTGCACTTCTTTTCTTTTATTGTTGTATTAAGCAAGAATTCAAATTCTCATGTCTGATGTTGAGCTGAGCTGAGTTGACATGTAAAATTGAAATTGGTGAATGTTATTAATATTATTTCTTCTCTCATCTCAGCAACAGAAACTAAGCAACCAAAATCATGAAAATTACCACTCTCACTCATCATTCACTGACTTGTGTTAACTGTTGGAATACAAGAAGAAAAAATGCAATCAATAACAACTTGACTTGTCTTGAGTAAAATCGAATTCTGAGGAACATTAAACAGTTCAACAGTTGGCCATTTATAGGTCTAAACAGAATTTGAAACTGAAAGATTCATGAAATCTCAAACAAAACTGAACAGGCTGAAGTGAACACTGCCTGGCCAGGTGAACAAAAGTCAAAAGAAAACAAAAAAGAACCAAAATATGTGCGACTGTAAGCTCATAGATCTAGAGTCTAGACCTCTAACGGGTCTAAATTCTAATCTCTAGAGTCTATTCAATCACAATTCATACCCTACGGATCGATAGCAGCCCAGGCGGGTACGCAGGGGGGGAGGGTGGTATTTTTTATTTGTGTATTTTGGAGGAACCCCCCCCCCCCCCTTTGGCTTAGGTAGACTCTAATTATTTTTTAAACTAAAAAAAACAACAAAAAAACAAATTAATTAATTATAGGGTCTAGATCTACCAATGGCTGAGCTAAAAAAGTTGACCTTACCCCCCCCCCCCCCCCAACGGAGCAAAATGTCAAATTTTCAAAATTTCGAGACCAAAAAAAAGAAGAAAAGTGTTCTCACAGTATCTAGATCTAGACTCTAGATCTAGACTAGTCTAGACCTAGTCTTACCCCCTCCCCCCCCCCCCCCCCGCTTATTCAGCGGCTGGCTGCATAAAACATGTCAGTACTATGTAGACTAGAAGCTAAATTTGAGTTAAGTTATAATTTATAATATTCAATTTTGAAAACAAAGTCAACAAAACAAAGTCGGAAAATTCCCACCCGCACGCGCACCGCGCACCATGTCATCAGCCCGCCCAACCCCATGCCCCAGCCAGAGTTCTGGCGAGACAGAGCAGCGGTGACGTAGGTACAAGTTTGCAATACCTCGTTCATTTTCTGCTACATCTAGTCGCCATGCATTAAATTTGAATCAAGACAGCAAGCTATGAATTATACTATCTATCATTTTGTTATTACACTAATTTAGCTCTAATTACAAGAAGAAAGCCATACCTGTAAATAGCGGCTGATATCTTCAATCTTAAGTTATAAGAGAAAGCCGCTCGTTGATTCGATGTCCGCACGGCATTTAAAATTCAAATTATCCGCTAAAGTTCGTTGAACTCAGCTGACCAAATCCGACCGATTTTAAATACTATGGTGTCTCTAAGGAAAAATAATAATTGAAGGGGCGGAAAAAAAGAAAAGAGATAAAGAGAAAGGAAAGAAAAATCATTGTGATCCTTATTATTATATGATTGCAGTGTTTAAAATACCAATAAAACAAATTACTGAACCATGGAATGAACATGAAAGGAGGAGGAAAAGACACTAAAATTGGGAGAGTGATTGTGATAGATGACTCTGTGGAGATGGGGATCAAGAGAGAATGATGACATGTATGATACAATACAAAATTCTGTACAAAATAATTATAACTCTACATCCGATTTGATCCACAATAAATTCTCTATTTTAAAACAAAACAAATTATAGAGATTTTGTTATGAAGCGGTAGAATCCAACACCCCCCTGCTTAATAAAAGTGATTAAAAGAGGAAATGGAGCAATGATAACATGTTTCACTTATCACCCACCTTTCATTCATTCATTCATTCATTCATATACAATATATTAAATGCTTTCTCTTCTCTCAAAAATTTGAGAAGAGGGAGAGGAGCATCTTTTTCTTAACAAAGAGGATGTTATTGAAGTGGTAGAATCCACCCCCCCCCCCCCCCACCTCTTAGTAAAAGTTGTGTAAACTAATACAAAATAACCTCTCAACAATCTATCTCTAAAACAGCAATCATCCAAAACCACTGCCAAACCCACTCAAATCCTCACTTAAGGAGTCCCTTCATGCCTGATTATAAACGTATTGTCACCCAAGAGGAAATGGTGTACATCTTTCTAAAAACATGACGTCCCTTGAAGGTCCTTCATTACATGACTAATTAAAAATTTACTAACATTTACCAACTAAACATTTAACGCTTCGGACTGCACACTAATAACCGGCAAAGTAAAAGTGAAAAAAAGTAAATAGCTTGTTTTTACACCAGTGGCGGATCCAGGATTTAACGATAGGGGGGGGGGGGGGGGGAGGGGGGTGGGGGCTAAAATGTGAAAATTGAGCCGACCGATATTGCACTTAGTGGGGGGGGGGGGGAGGAAGGGGGGGGGGGGGGGTAGTGAGCATAATTTTTCGTTTTCGTCTTTGCACCCGAACTTTAAAAAAAAATCGCGCTAACCAATATTGCGCTCATGGGGGGGGGGGGGGGGGGGGGGGTAAGGAACATAATTGGTTTTTGTATATGCACCCTGAAATACGCGCAGACCGTTATTTTCGCTCAATGGAGAGGGGGGGGGGGGGTAGTGTGAGCACTTACTAAAATAATTAAATCAAACTTTTCCCTTTTTTTTCCTGACCCCGTGGATCCGCGCCTGTTTACACCATAGTTTTGCAAAGGAATGTAAAACTTTTTTTTATACAAAAACCAGTCTGCAAAAAACTTCACTAGGCTCCCTTTTCCCTCGTATTTCGCCCCCCCCCCCCCGGTCATGAAAAGAATCGCCGCCCCTGAAGTGTCCTATCCCTTTCGATAAGTGTCCACTTTTCCTCTCATCATTGCGTACCCCTAATAAGAGCAATTTCCCCCAATGCGCGCTCGCATTTAGTGATATAATTATTTAATTTATTTGATTTGATTTGATTTGATTCATTTATTTAAGCACGGTAGAAGCCGTGTTCAGCTACTTGATTGGTGTACAATTGGGCCATACAATAATTTGTACAATGATGTTACAACAATTTACAACAAATGCATACACTGTACAAAATGATAAAAGACAATCTTAGGTAAAGAGATATGAAAGTTATACAAGTTTACGCTTTATAAGATTCGGGTATAAAACAAAACGTAAAAATAATCAATCAACCAAAAAAACAGTATATCCAATATTATCAACTGTGATCAGATGATGAAATAAAATGTGTTTATACTACCCCCATCAGGATTGGGATTTCACTCTTTATTAGACGTAATTTTTCGCACTGGGACCTCACAAATCTTAATTGCTTTCCTCGCCTCGCTCGCTCGCAAATGTATATTCAGACCATCACACCCAACTGCAAAGTATGTATAAATATAAACAAATATTGAAATCATCCCAGATCATGTAATCACAATGTAGGGGTATGTAAAAATTTCCAAAAAATTGTGTATTTTCGCCTTGAGATTTCCCTTTGGAGGTGCCCTATTTTTTTCTCTCCAGAAAGTGCCCTTTTTGTTGGTGCCCCCCCCCCCCCATTTCCACAAACGAATTTTAAAGCCCCCGCCTGACTTAATTGTGATCATTCTCCGCCCCGCCCCTTTCCGATTCCAATCGTACAGCCTAGACAGAGAAAGACAGAGAGATAAAGGACAAAGACAGAGAGAGAGAGAGAGGAAAGGGGAAGAGAAATACAGACCATTACATGAAGTGCAAACGGAAATACTTGGACATTTAGTAGGTATAGCACACCAAAAATAATTACAACAAACACATGTTATTTAATGGTTGCAAATGATCAAGCTTTATAAAAGTTTCAAAAAACAAAAAACAGAATTGAAATCGGTCAATGCGTTGTGATTTTATACCATCAGTGATATCGCAAAATTACCGAAAAACCTGCCAGAAATGGTCAAAATAATTGGCAAAAATGGCATAATCGACAAAGTTGACAACTTAATTCATCACTTTCTCGGACACAAATAATAAATTAAATTATCATACACTAAAATATCATCTTTGTGGTAAAACATACAAAAAGAAAATTCATATATCTATTACCGTTTTGAAAACAGAAGCCAACAAAATATGTCATTTTTGCCATTTTTGCGAATCTGCAGAATTATACAAAAAGTTGTGAAAATAACTAAGTCCGCCTAATAATATGCGCATAATGGAATCAAAATCAAAACCGAACATGATACATCAGTGAAACCTATGTATATCAGACAGGTATGGAAACATATTTCATTTAATTGTAATAAAATAAAATCATGAATATTCATCAAATATGCAAATTATGTCATTTCAGCTAATTATATATTCGCGCACTCATTATGCAATTAGGAAAGTCAAACTGTTCATTTTTGGGGGCATTTTTTAATCATATATGCATAGATCATAATTATTTACACCAAATATTGACCTTGAATTCCTAATGATTTGGCAATGCCAATACAATATGGCGATGAAAAATACTTGGATCACCGTCACAGCTATTTCCTCATGTGTTTCACAATAATTCAGAAAAACCGATCATATGATAAGAATTTGTAGACTTTCAGCTACATCACAGTATATCTGCCTTTTTCAAAGATGTCAGATTTTGAGGATTTATGATGATTTTCCCGAGATACCATTCAATCTTTGGGCATGATGGTAACCTGTTGGCCATAACATTATACAGGGACTGAATTTCAGAGTGGCAGAAACTTTAGTGACCCCAGTACAGTT
>JAVYIG010005935.1:102690-127775 GCA_035222895.1 Strongylocentrotus droebachiensis
CGCGTTACACCTGAAAAGCAAGCGATAGCAAGAGTAATTCAGCCAAACCTCAGAGATGAAAACACTTCTCTTTATCAAGAATTTGAAGAAAAGTTTAAAGTTAAAGGCCTTCATTTTTTACACCTTAATGTGAGGTCTATTCTAAACAAGATATCGGAACTTAGAATTCTTTTTAAAAGAAAAAGGCTGTCTATTATTGCTTTCACTGAAACATGGTTAAACAATTCCATAAATGATGAAGAAATTGAAATAGACGGATATAAAATCATACGTCATGATCGATCCTCTGGCTCTGGAGGTGGTGTATGTTTCTATATCAGAAATGATATTGCATTTAATATTATGGATGCTATAAGTACTGGAGATACGGAATCCCTGTGGATAAATTTGCTTATACCAAGATCAAAACCAATTGTTGTTGGCGTTCTGTATCGACCTCCGAAAAACAATTTGTTTATCGAGAAATTGTCCAATATTCTTGATACATTAAAGAAGGATGACGAAATAATTCTTTTAGGAGACATGAATATTTGTCTTCTTCGCAAATCGCCACTGGCTAAAAAATATATTGACTTGTTGAGTCTTCATGGGTTTAGTCAACTCATCAAAGAGGCAACACGCGTTACACCTACATGTTCTTCTCTATTGGATCATGTTGGTTGTACCAAAGAAAATAAAATAAGTCAAAGTGGTGTCATTGATCTAGGTATTAGCGACCATTATTTTACTTTCTGTACACGGAAAAATGTTAGACTGGCTATAGGTCATCACAGGACTAATGATATCAGATCCATGAAAAAATATACAGAAGAGTCTTTCAATCTTCAACTATCTGTTGTTGATTGGTCACGAATAACTGACTGTACAGATGTAAATGAGGCATGGTCAATATTTCAACATGTTTTTATCTCAAATTTGAATATGATAGCGCCACTGAAACGGATAAGAATAAAACAAAGATCAGAAACTTGGGTGACTAAAGATATTCTTTCCCTAATTCAAGAGAGAAATATAGTATACAAAAAATGGAGGAAAAGAGCAAAAGATGAGAAGCTCTATAAAAGATATAGAGTATTAAGAAATATGGTCCAAAGAGAGGTGAAAAAGGCTAAACTCGATTACTTACAAAACAAGATAGAAGAAAATAAACAAGATTCGAAAAAACTTTGGCAGACTCTAAAAAACTTAGGATTAAAAATAAGAAGCGAAAAGAACAAGAATCTGTCATTAAAATTGATGGGGAATTATGTCATGATAAGATGGCCATCGCTGATGAATTCAATTCTCATTTCACAAATGTGGCTGCCAAATTAGTAGACAAACTCCCCCCTTCCAAAGACTTTTTCAGCGCAGACAATGATTGTATTCGTGACTTTTACGAAAGAAAAGGTGTACGTGACAGGCGCGGATCCAGGATTTCTTAGGGGGGGGGGGGGGGGGGGGCCCAACTTTTTTTTTTTTTTTGCTCCCGAAAATTTGAAAATCGCGCCGGCCGAAAAGTCGCTCAGTGGGGGGTGGGGTAAGCGGACACTTTTTTTTTTTTTTTGAAGTCCCAAAAAAAATCGCAACGACTCAGCCAGCCGAAAAGTCGCTCAGTGGGGGGGGGGGGGGGGGGGGGGGGGGGGGGGGGGGGGGGGGGGGGGGGGTAGTGAGCACATTTTTTTTTTTTTTTTTGTCCTCTAAAATTTTTAATTTGCACCCCCCCCCCCCCCCTTGAGCGCCAGGGGGGGGGGCCCAACCCCCAAAAAAGGTAAAAATCGCGTGATTTTACATGATTTTTTTCTCAAGGGGGGGGGGGCCCGGGCCCCCGGGCCCCCCCCCCCCTGGATCCGCCACTGCGTGAAAACAGCTTCGAGTTATTACCAATCAGTGAACAATTTGTTTTCAAAGAGTTACGTAAGTTGAATGTATCAAAAAGTACTGGGTTAGACTTGATTCCAGCTAAATTTCTAAAAGATGGTGCGAAGGTTTTATTTAAGCCTCTAAGTTACTTAATGAACCTATCTATCTTGACGAGTACTTTTCCAGAGGATATGAAAATAGCAAAAGTGACTCCACTTTATAAAAAGAAAGATAAAACTGATGTTAGCAACTATAGACCTATTAGTGTTTTAAGCGTAGCATCAAAGATTCTAGAAAAATCGGTCTGTGTTCAAATTGAAAGATACTTCAAAGAAAATGATATAATTTATGAATTTCTATCTGGTTTTCGACATGATTATTCGACTGAAACATGTCTAATTCATTTGACTGATTATTTGAGGAGAGAAACTTCCCAAGGGCGCTTTGTTGGTATGGTGCTCCTTGATCTGCAAAAAGCTTTTGATACAGTTAATCATTGCGTCTTATTAAAGAAGTTACAACTAATGGGTTTTGATAAGGCAAGTTTAGATTGGTTCAGATCCTACTTATCTAATCGGCACCAAGTAGTGGCCATTCATGATATTCGTTCCAAACTAATGCCTATAACATGCGGTGTTCCTCAGGGAAGCATTTTAGGCCCAATTCTATTTTCAAGTTATATAAATGATATGTGTATTTGTATAAAAGACTTCAAACTATTATTGTACGCAGATGACAGCGTACTACTCTATTCAAATCCTGATCCTAAATATATTGAGGAAAAGCTCAGTGAACAGCTGTCTACGTGTGTCGATTGGATGACTGATAATAAGCTTTCTTTACACTTGGGAAAAACAGAAAGCATTTTTTTTTGTTCTAAAAGTAGTTCTAAAAAGTCATTTGAATTCAAAGTGACACACAATAATCAAGCAATCAAGAGAAAAGAGTCTGTGAAGTATTTAGGCATTGAGTTGGCTAGCGCAATTTCATTTTCATCTTTAGTAGAATCAGTTGTAAAAAAAGCAAATTCTCGTCTGAAATTTTTGTACAGATATCAAAGTTGTATGGATTTAAAAGCAAGACGTACACTCTGTTTTGCTCTTATTCAATGTTTATTTGACTATACTAACCCTGCATGGTATAGTAACATAAACAAGTCAGATCAAAAGAAGTTGAAGATTATACAGAACAAAATGGTGAGATTTATCAACTGTTCTGGTCCAAGAACTCATGTTGGCTACAGCGAACTTTCTAAAGCTGGTTTTCTTGAAGTCGACCAAAGATCAAAACAACTCGTATTGCATCACGTGCATAAAATATATCATGCTAGGTCGAATCATTATATTCGATCCAACTTCGATCTTGTTACTGACGTACATGATTATAATACAAGAAATAGACGAAGTTCAACTTTAACTTACCAGAAAGAGTAGGTAGTATTGGAAATTCGTTTTATTACAATGCCATAAAACATTGGAATTCCCTTCCCAATGGTGTAAAAGAAATAGGAAACTATGATCATTTTAAGAGGAAATTAAAGGAATACCTAATACTTGACAGTCAGAGAAGAGAAGTGAATGACATGTTATATGATTGAAATTGTTATTCTTCTGTCGGTTCATACTTTTTCATGTTGTATATAATTATGTTTTCGTACGTTATAGAAATTCTACAAATTCATCATTATTTTCCTCTTCTTCCTTCTCCTCTTTTTCTTCTTCTCCTTCTTCATTTTCTTCTTGTACTTAATATCATTTCTATCATCAGTTTAATGTTGTTATTATTATTATTATCTTTAATAAGTAGTTCTTTTAATTTTCTTATCTGTCTGTAAATATTACTATTTTAACTTATTAATTTTATACACGTCTGTAAGGGACCCCACTGGAAATAAGCTCTCGAGCTTTCGTGGGTTATCCTGTTCAAGCTGACTTATTTTTGATCTGTTATTATTGTATATTGTTGTATGTTGGAAGCTTGTCGAATAAAAATCAATCAATCAATCAAATATGGCCCGCTGATCGCCCATTGACTCGCGCTGCTATTCTATATCAATTCCTTTCATAGCAAAAGCGCTCCTCACAATTTCGTGGTGAAAAAATGCACCTCAATGTATAAAACTCCCCTACAAAAATGCATGTGTTTCACTCATTGAATTAATTTGTTATTTACACTCAAGGTAGCCACAACTGTACTGGGGTCACTAAAGTTTCTGCCACTCTGAAATTCAGTCCCTGTATAATGTTATGGCCAACAGGGTTACCATCATGCCCAACAGGGTTACCATCATGCCCAAAGATTGAATGGTATCTCGGAAAATCATCATAAATCCTCAAATCTGACATCTTTGAAAAAGGCAGATATACTGTGATGTAGCTGAAAGTCTACAAATTCTTATCATATGATCGGTTTTTCTGAATTATTTGTGAAACACAATGAGGAAATAGCTGTGACGGTGATCCAAGTAATTTCCATCGCCATATTGTATTGGCATTGCCAAATCATTAGGAATTCAAGGTCAATATTTGGTGTAAATAATTATGATCTATGCATATATGATTTAAAAAATGCCCCCAAAATGAACAGTTTGACTTTCCTAATTTGCATAATGAGTGCGCGAATATATAATTAGCTGAAATGACCTAATTTGCATATTTGATGAATATTCATGATTTTATTTTATTACAAATGAAATATGTTTCCATACCTGTCTGATATACATAGGTTTGTGATGTATCATGTTCGGTTTTGATTTGATTACATTATGCGCATATTAATTAGGCGGACTTAGTTATTTTCACAACTTTTTGTATATCTGCAGATTCGCAAAAATGGCAAAAATGACTTATTTTGTTGGCTTCTGTTTTCAAAACGGTAATAGATTTTACCACAAAGATGATATTTTAGTGTATGATAACTTAATTTATTATTTGTGTCCGAGAAAGTGATGAATTAAGTTGTCAACTTTGTCGAATTATGCCATTTTTGCCAATTTGACCATTTCTGGCAGGTTTTTCGGTAATTTTGCAATATAACAAAAAATGGTATAAAATCACAACGCATTGACCGATTTCAATTCTGTTTTTTGTTTTTTGAAACTTTTATAAAGCTTGATCATTTGCAACCATTAAATAACATGTGTTTGTTGTAATTATTTTTGGTGTGCTATACCTACTAAATGTCCAAGTATTTCCGTTTGCACTTCATGTAATGGTCTGTATTTCTCTTCCCCTTTCTCTCTCTCTCTCTCTCTCTCTCTCTGTCTTTGTCTTTATCTCTCTGTCTTTCTCTGTCTAGGCTGTACGATTGGAATCGGAAAGGGGCGGGGCGGAGAATGATCACAATTAAGTCAGGCGGGGGCTTTAAAATTCGTTTGTGGAAATGGGGGGGGGGGGCACCAACAAAAAGGGCACTTTCTGGAGAGAAAAAAATAGGGCACCTCCAAAGGGAAATCTCAAGGCGAAAATACACAATTTTTTAGAAATTGTTACATACCCCTACATTGTGATTACATGATCTGGGATGATTTCAATATTTGTTTCTATTTATACATACTTTGCAGTTGGGTGTGATGGTCTGAATATACATTTGCGAGCGAGCGAGGCGAGGAAAGCAATTAAGATTTGTGAGGTCCCAGTGCGAAAAATTACGTCTAATAAAGAGTGAAATCCCAATTCTGATGGGGGTAGTATAAACACATTTTATTTCATCATCTGATCACAGTTGATAATATTAGATATACTGTTTTTTTGGTTGATTGATTATTTTTACGTTTTGTTTTAGTACCCGAATCTTATAAAGCGTAAACTTGTAAAACTTTCATATCTCTTTACCTAAGATTGTCTTTTATCATTTGTACAGTGTATGCATTTGTTGTAAATTGTTGTAACATCATTGTACAAATTATTGTATGGCCCAATTGTACACCAATCAAGTAGCTGAACACGGCTTCTACCGTGCTTAAATAAATGAATCAAATCAAATCAAATCAAATAAATTAAATAATTATATCACTAAATGCGAGCGCGCATTGGGGGAAATTGCTCTTAGTAGCTTTAAATTAGGGGCACACAATAATGAGAGGAAAAGTGGACACTTATCGAAAGGGATAGGACACTTCAGGGGCGGCGATTCTTTTCATGACCAGGGGGCGAAATACGAGGGAAAAGGGAGCCTAGTGAAGTTTTTTGCAGACTGGTTTTTGTATAAAAAAAGGTATTACATTCCTTTGCAAAGCTATGGTGTAAACAGGCGCGGATCCACGGGGTGAAAAAAAAGGGAAAAGTTTGATATCATTATTTTAGTAATAATATACAAAAATAACGGTCTGCGCGTATTTCAGGGTGCATATACAAAAACCAATTATGTTCCTTACCCCCCCCCCCCCCCCCCCATGAGCGCAATATTGGTTGGCGCGATTTTTTTTTAATTTTCGGGTGCAAAGACGAAAACGAAAAATTATGCTCACTACCCCCCCCCCCCCTTCCCCCCACTAAGCGCAATATCGGTCGGCTCGATTTTCACATTTTAGCCCCCACCCCCCCCCCCCTATCGTTAAATCCTGGATCCGCCACTGGTGTAAAAACAAGCTATTTACTTTTTTCACTTTTACTTTGCCGGTAATTAGTGTGCAGTCCGAAGCGTTAAATGTTTAGTTGGTAAATGTTAGTAAATTTTTAATTAGTCATGTAATGAAGGACCTTCAAGGGACGTCATGTTTTTAGAAAGATGTACACCATTTCCCCTTGGGTGACAATGTGTTTATAATCAGGCAAGAAGGGACTCCTTAAGTGAGGATTTGAGTGGGTTTGGCAGTGGTTTTGGATGATTGCTGTTTTAGAGATAGATTGGTGAGAGGTTATTTTGTATTAGTTTACACAACTTTTACTAAGAGGTGGGGGGGGGGGGGGTGGATTCTACCACTTCAATAACATCCTCTTTGTTAAGAAAAAGATGCTCCTCTCCCTCTCCTCAAATTTTTGAGAGAAGAGAAAGCATTTAATATATTGTATATCAATGAATGAATGAATGAATGAATGAAAGGTGGGTGATACTCTTTTAAAAAAAAAGAGTGAATTTTCAAAATCACGGACGTCACTCCTCTGGAGAGTGAAAATGGAGTGAAAATAGAGTGAACATTCACTCTTTTTTCTTAGAGAGCACTCTAAAATCAATCCATTTTCACTCCTAAACAAGTGATCACGGACGTCACTCCCAAGAAAGTGAAAATAGAGTGAAAATTCACTCTTTTTTTTAAGAGAGTAAGTGCCTGTTATCATTGCTCCATTTCCTCTTTTAATCACTTTTATTAAGCAGGGGGGGGGGGGTGTTGGATTCTACCGCTTCATAACAAAATCTCTATAATTTTTTTTGTTTTAAAATAGAGAATTTATTGTGGATCAAATCGGATGTAGAGTTATAATTATTTTGTACAGAATTTTGTATTGTATCATACATGTCATCATTCTCTCTTGATCCCCATCTCCACAGAGTCATCTATCACAATCACTCTCCCAATTTTAGTGTCTTTTCCTCCTCCTTTCATGTTCATTCCATGGTTCAGTAATTTGTTTTATTGGTATTTTAAACACTGCAATCATTTCACAATGATATTTCTTTCCTTTCTCTTTATCTCTTTTCTGTTTTTGCGCCCCTTCAATTATTATTTTTCCTTAGAGACACCATAGTATTTAAAATCGGTCGGATTTGGTCAGCTGAGTTCAACGAACTTTAGCGGATAATTTGAATTTTAAATGCCGTGCGGACATCGAATCAACGAGCGGCTTTCTCTTATAACTTAAGATTGAAGATATCAGCCGCTATTTACAGGTATGGCTTTCTTTTTGTAATTAGAGCTAAATTAGTGTAATAACCAAATGATAGATAGTATAATTCATAGCTTGCTGTCTTGATTCAAATTTAATGCATGGCGACTAGATCTAGCAGAAAATGAACGAGGTAGGCCTATTGCAAACTTGTACCTACGTCACCGCTGCTCTGTCTCGCCAGAACTCTGGCTGGGGCATGGGGTTGGGCGGGCTGATGACATGGTGCGCGGTGCGCGTGCGGGTGGGAATTTTCCGACTTTGTTTTGTTGACTTTGTTTTCAAAATTGAATATTATAAATTATAACTTAACTCAAATTTAGCTTCTAGTCTACATAGTACTGACATGTTTTATGCAGCCAGCCGCTGAATAAGCGGGGGGGGGGGGGGGGGGGGGGGAGGGGGAGGGGGTAAGACTAGTCTAGACTAGACTCTAGCCTACTGTGAGAACACTTTTCTTGAATTCTTCTTTTTTTTGGTCTCGAAATTTTGAAAATTTGACATTTTGCTCCGTTGGGGGGGGGGGGGGGGTAAGGTCAACTTTTTTAGCTCAGCCATTGGTATAATTAATTAATTTGTTTTGTTTTTGTTTTTTTTAGTTTAAAAAATAATTAGACTACCAAAGCCAAAGGGGGGGGGGGGGTTTCCTCCAAAATTCACAAATAAAAAATACCACCCCCCCCCCCCCCTGCGTACCCGCCTGGGTTGCTATCGATCCGTAGGTTATGAATTGTGATTGAATAGAGATTAGAATTTAGACCCGTTAGAGGTCTAGACTCTAGATCTATGAGCTTACAGTCGCACATATTTTGGTTCTTTTTTGTTTTCTTTTGACTTTTGTTCACCTGGCCAGGCAGTGTTCACTTCAGCCTGTTCAGTTTTGTTTGAGATATCATGAATCTTTCAGTTTCAAATTCTGTTTAGACCTATAAATGGCCAACTGTTGAACTGTTTAATGTTCCTCAGAATTCGATTTTACTCAAGACAAGTCAAGTTGTTATTGATTGCATTTTTTCTTCTTGTATTCCAACAGTTAACACAAGTCAGTGAATGATGAGTGAGAGTGGTAATTTTCATGATTTTGGTTGCTTAGTTTCTGTTGCTGAGATGAGAGAAGAAATAATATTAATAACATTCACCAATTTCAATTTTACATGTCAACTCAGCTCAGCTCAACATCAGACATGAGAATTTGAATTCTTGCTTAATACAACAATAAAAGAAAAGAAGTGCACTAATTGTTGCACAGAATTTCCAGCAGTAGGTGGAAGAAATACCTAGATCTATGTAATGTTTCTGACATGACTTATGTCTGTAATGTATCAGCAATGTAAAATTTGTTTAACAAAAGGAATAGGTAAGTTTGTCAGTTTCACAATTTCTGTCATAAAGACAATCTCACTGAGTCAACGGCATCCCATTGAAACGTGTCTTAATTCTATTACCAGTACGTGTTTTAATTTCCACTTGTTCTTGTGATTCGTGAAATGATGCCATGCTTATCCTGACACAAGGAAAGGTAATTTTCAGCAAACAGAAATCAAACATGCTCCTTCAAAATTTCAGATATTGTCTATATTGGCTGTTAGCTAGAACTTCCAGAAGGGCTTTAATAATTAATTTTGTGTAAAATGATACGAGCCACTCCCCTTGCCTCACAGAGTTGATACTAATTATTATATCCCCTCTTTGTTTTTTCTTGTTTTTGTAGTCTACTTGAAGAACAGAATTGAGGAGCAGAAATGGATAATGTCCACGTGGCAATCCGTTTGCGGCCATTCATCAAAAGGTAAGGGACAGGGCCATACACTAGCTATTTTTCTTGGGTATTCGGACTACGACGGAGCATAATGATGGTTAAGTATGCAGTACACCAGTCTGCTGTTTACGTTTTGACATGGTGGGGTCTGGAGTAGTGAAAAGAATGGACTGGAGTGGTGAGCGATTAGGCTCTGCACACGGCAAAGCTCTAAAAGAGCTCTGGTAAAATACAAATTTTCATGAGAATTGATGCGGCGGAATCATATTTCTTTCAAAGAGAGCTTTCGTAGAAGAAGATGGATTTTTACACTGGTCCAGAGTGAGATTGTAGGGATCCCCTGTTATTAATTTCAAGCCCTACATTACCAAACCCCTTACAAATTTTAAGGATCATTTGACCAACCTCCTTTTAAATGTATTAATAATATATATTTGTATATATATTTTTTTTTTTTTGGGGGGTGTGACTTCTGTGGGTTTGTTTTTCTATTGTTTATTATTGACAAAGCTGAATTTCATTTAAACAAAACTGCCACCTTATCCATCTTTAGTTGTCTTCGTCCAGTTTGTTGCCAATTTGATAATTTGTTGTAATCATTATTCCATCATCAGAGAGAGTGAGAACGATGCACATCATCACTGGAGGGCAGAGGGCAAGAATGTGCAGCAGTACGATGCCAGAGTCAAGCCCGCTGGCAAGCCCTACACATTCGGTAATAAAACATTATTTGCTTAGAAGTCTGTTTTATGCCTCTAATGAAAATTGAATATCCAATTCAGTGATGAATTCTTAAGGATAAATTGATCAGCTTTTCTTCGTATTGACAACATTTTTTTTTTTTTGGTATTATTATTTGTAGGAAAAAGTGTTTGTGAACTTTTCAGCATGTTGCCAATTTACAGTTTTTAAAGCTCAATTTACATCGTTTTTCAAGACTGAATTTGTATATTTGGTACATGTATTTATATGCAAAGAATATGATTTAAAATTAATTATGTTGTCACCTAATGTTTATGTATTACTTGATGTATATTTTGTATTAAATAAGGTATTAATGTCCCATATTTTTGTCTTCTCGTTATCAAGATCGTGTCTTTGATGAAAACGAGACAACCTTGGATGTATATGAAGAAATTGCTCTACCAATCATTTCTTCTGCCATGGATGGGTATGATGGTAAGCTATCATTTTGTGCACAACTGCACATGTATAAATTGGCAATCTTGCTAGCTAGTTCATGAAACTCTTGGTGCTTGTACCAAGCGTGGGGGACGGGAACAAATAAGTACCGAGGATAAATTCTCTCAACAAGTATTTCACATTTTGTGGTTTGGGTCAGTTACTTCAGAGCCCTTAAAAATATACCAGATGCATCGAAAGAAAGGACGGAAACTTTATCATATATATATGTTGCATGACCACATCATAGAGGTGTTGTGGTCTAGTGGATGAGTCACTCGACTGCAGATAACAAGGTACGAGGTTCAAATCCAAGCCCGGCACTAACGTCCTTTGGCAAGAAGATAAACTACATTTGCCACTCTCCACCAAGGTGTTAAATGTAGGATGCGAACATTAATGTAGTCTGCTCAGAATTGTGAACGTCTATAAAATGGTGTCTGGCTGGAATACTCCCCCAGGGAGTGGAGAATGTGCAGGCAAGCCTGAATCCGATTGACCAGGGTAAAAATATATTTTTAAAGCGCTAAGAGCATTATATAAAAGCGAAATATTATTAATATCGTATTTGAAGATGGAAACCATTTTACTGATAAAATTGATTGTTTGTGAAATTCTATGTACATGTATGTTATTGTTCATGTTTTTTCAATTTTTGTTGATTACTAAAAGTCTACTTATTAAATGCATTTCTAGGCACAATATTTGCTTATGGACAAACGAGCAGTGGCAAAACCTTCACGATGCAAGGCTCTCGTCTCTCCCCTGGTATCATCCCAAGCACCGTCAATGAAGTGTTTGAGACCATTGAAAATGTAAGTATGTCATATTAAAGGGACTAGGTAACATTGTTAAGATGAGAGAAAATGGTGCAAAGGTAGTGATTTCGATGTTAGATGTACAATTCAAGATAATCTGAAAGTTTGAGTGAAAACAGAATGTTATGATAAAAATTGGGAAAAACTGATCTGATCAACCCCTCAATTCTCCAAACTATATTATTACAATTTAATTACATTTTAGGTGAATGTAAATCGTCACAAAGCAATGAATTGGCTCTATATACCATTTCAGACATTTAAGTGTTAATTTTTTTAAAGGCCTGTCTTGTGTCTTATTGTCATGGACAAATGGTTGGCAAAATTCAAAAATGGTTGGGAGAATTTACTGTTAGAGGGTGTCGCACAGTGACGTCTTCAAAGAAAATCATAATTATCTTTGTGGTTTGAGAAAGTTAGAGGGTTAGTACTGTAGAAGGAATATAATAAGTAACATTTCAGTTTTACAGTTTTTTTTATCAGCCTTCAACAATGTTACTGAGTCACATTAAGATCACTGCATGCAAGGATTTTAGCCAGGAGGGTGTCTGGGCTTTTATAGGCGGCGCATTTCTATGAAAGACATTAATCCTCATATATATATATATATATGTGACCCGGTACCACAAAACCACCAAAAAGTCGCAAAAAATTATTTTCCTGATTTCATCTGATTATGAAAGAAGAAGTTCTCCTCATTAAAATGGTATATTACTTGTCCAAATTGAAGCTTTCTAACCCTTTCAATTTAGTGAATGACAAGAGCTGGTGAGGGAGGTTACTGGTATTAAATTGTGAGAAAGAGAGCTT
Organism: Strongylocentrotus droebachiensis; assembly: GCA_035222895.1. Classification (NCBI taxonomy): domain Eukaryota; kingdom Metazoa; phylum Echinodermata; class Echinoidea; order Camarodonta; family Strongylocentrotidae; genus Strongylocentrotus; species Strongylocentrotus droebachiensis. The sequence continues at coordinate 114,927 of JAVYIG010005935.1, forward strand.
TAAAGTTTGGGGCTATTCAAGCATGCGGAGCAAGCAAACCACAGGGAAATCAATAGAAGGGTGAATCAAAAGGCCATAGCAACCACTATGAAGAGATTTTCAGATTAGGCTGAAATTTGGCTTGATGGTCAAACATAGTCTGTTCATTATGTTTCTGAGGTTTCAATGTGTGGACTTAAGTCTTTCAAAAGTTATTATGTTGTAAATGTATAGAGTTGTAATTGAACAGATTAAGTGAACTGCAACATAGTGCCGAGACACCTGCACTAGACAATGCCTATTCATGGTGGACCCAGAGTCTTTTTGTTCCCCCTTACATAACACTGCTTGTCACCTATCTTGTTTTGTATACATCTGGGCAATTATTTGTAACCACATTATCAGGAATTCTCTCGTCGCTGTCTTGCCCGAAGTGTTCAGTAAGCAAAGCTGTAAGGTTGGCCTGATCCCCCGCAGCTAGCCCCCGCATCATCGCTTCGTTGACCGCCCGAGCTACCCGGGCATCTGCGTTGGTGCACCCCGGTACCATCCCACGGCTCTGCTCACGTACAAAACCTGGCATTGTAACGACGTTGTAGACTTTTTCGCAACTTGTACTCTCAAATGTATAAAATATAATAATGTTCTTACTCTTGATCAACAAATTCTGGATATGTGATGTACAATCAAGCTACTCGAAGTCGTTAACGGAGAATATAAGACGAACGCAAATCTGGAACTCGGATGTGAAAGCGGATACAAAAAAAATGGCGCGCCGCACGATTGCTATAACGGACCAATCACAGCCCGCGTAGCACGACCCGTTAGCAACGACCGACCATTTCCGGACTACGATAATTTCGCTCGGGAAAAGTGATCAAATTTTAGAAGAGACCGAAGGCTGTGCGTAAAAAACTGGTCTAGAAAAACCGTTTAAAACACATCTTCTACTATGTTTTAGACTTCCAAATTTTGATACTAGGTACAGAAAAGACCACTCTTTCAGAAAATGCAAAAAAAACAAAAATCTATTTTTTTCACCTAAATTTACATTTTAGCTGATTACGGAGAATCGCTGGTTGCGACTTTTTGTTGGTTTTGTGGTGCCGGGTCACATATATATATATATATATATATTCATTTAAGTCCAAGTTCAAGAACTTTGACACATTAACTTTAAGGCTTGGTCACATTAATAGACAACAGTAACCAGCCTAAAAAAAAAAGAAAAAGAAGAAAAACTGGCAAAGCAAAATAAAAACAGTTTAAATGGCAAGTTAGGGGTGATAAAAAATTAGTTGCATACAAAAAAGACTCCTACAATCATACTTACTTATCTGTCAGTTATAAGCTGTAAAAATATTGAACACTTTTCCTCAGTGTCATTTGGATTTTGCTGATGTGATTTTTTTTAAAGTCAGTTTATCGCATGCAGTTTACTGCAAATAGGGCCTTATTGGCCATGAGATATTACTACCTCTCTAGCTATATGTTTGATTTGTTTGTTTAGGAAGAGTCAAGATATTATGATGCAATGCATTAGAATCTGCGACATTCTCATCCAATTCCTATGTCTTTCTTCCACATTCTTCTATCACATAGACCCCAGACAGAGAGTTTTTGCTCCGAGTGAGCTACGCAGAGCTGTACAATGAGGGAATCACAGATCTCCTCTCCGATGAGAAGAAACAGCTCAGCATCAGAGAAAATGGGGTAAGGTTACTTCTTACTCTCTCTCTCTCTCTCTCCCTCTTGTTTGATTTTCTTTCTCTCTGTCATTCACTGTCTCTGAAAATTACATGTATTTTATGCCTCCCCCTCCCCTCTCTCTTTTATTCTCCCTATGCAGGTATCCTGTCCTCTTCATTTTGTGAACATACTATATTCAAAATATTGAAACATTCATGCTTTTTAAATAATATATTATTTCATGCACATGATATGGTGTAATTTAGTACTTTGCATTTTGCAAAAAAAAAATTATTCAATGGATGACCCCTTTTAGACAATCATGATGTGTTGATGATGAAGGCGTGACCTGCTGTTTTTATCTTTTTCTTTCTTTGTGTATTTGTTTTTCATAATGCCAGGAGCGCGTCTATGTGAGTAACCTGACTGAGGAGGTTTGTACGAGTTCTATTCAGATTCTGAACCTCTTGAGGAAAGGAGACGCCAGACGCCATGTTGGGAGAACCAATATGAACGAACACAGCAGTCGCTCCCACACCATATTTTGCATGGTAAGCTGTCTTTAGCCGTCTAAATTTACATGGTTAAAGGTTAAATGGTCAAAAGCGATACAATAAAATACAATACAATAAAGTCATTTCTATAGTGCTCTTACAAACTAACTGTTGTTTCACAGCACTTTACATAAAAGCTATCAAAGAATCTATTGTTGATCATGGTCAAAGAGGAGAGTTTTGAGACATTTTCGGAAGACATCCAGCGAAGGTGCTAATTGAATAAAACATGGAAGCTCATTCCAGAGTCGAGGAGCACATGCATGGAAAGCATTGTCGCCAGTTTTGGTCACAATCGTGGAATTAAATGTTGTAAATATGACTAGAATAGTAATCTTTCCTCCACTTAGGAAACTTTGAAGCATAAAGCTCTAAAAAGCTTATTTGTCAGGCCAGGTGAAATATTGCTTCCTCTTGAAGAAGTTTGTTCTGTTTGGGAAATACCTAACGTAATTATTAATTTTGTTTCTGGTCAACATGAATACTACATCTATGTTATTTAAACATATTTGTGGCTTACACCCAGTTAATAAGATCGATACATCTATGTTCTCTGAAAATTATAAGCTCTCGTAAATGCAGGGATTCCAGAATGAACTCTGTAAAATTGAAGGATACCAACACTGCTTCATTAAATACCAGGGTTTAGGAATATGGTTTGAACAAGGCAAGGAAGCAGAATGGATAAATCTTGCCTGGTGATTTGTCAATGATTACGTTTCCACAGTGCCACAATACTGTTGTGGAAACTAAATGGCTTTATGTATCAATGTATCAAAAGTAATTAAATGGTCATTCTCACGTCCATTTGAATAGATTTTTGACAGGGTTGATTCAGATAGAGTATCTTCAAATTACTTGATTTTGTCCCCCCCCCCCCCCCCCCCAGATCATTGAGTCAAGAGGGAGAAAGGAAGAAGGTGACGGTGCTGTGAAGGTTTCTCACCTGGTAAGTAATAACAGTAGTTGTAACATTATTTGACCTACGACCCCATCACATATTTTGAATCGGTACCAAGGCCCATCCAGGCCTGATAATTCCCAATTTAAAATAGATTTTTCAATTTTATTTTTCCCTGATTTTTTGGGGGGTGATTTTTGTTGTTGATTTTGTTGATTATTTGTTTTAAATCATGATTTTTGTTCTCCAAAAATGGATAGTTCCTGAAATCAATGTAAATCCGGTTAAAAATTAGGAGGTGAGGTGTCGTTTTTCATGACTTGCTTGAACGCCTCCCGCAAGCGCTCAGGACCTCGCTTTGCTCGGATTGCTAACACTTTCTTTTTATAACCTCTCACTATCACCCCTGCGCCCATCAGACATTTTTCATTTATCAGACACACTTTTTTTCCTTCCTACTTGTATGTTTCTCTGATTTTTATGCTTCAACCCAAGCAAGTTTTCGTTGAAAAACTGATTCTACTCCAAAATGAGATTCATGAGAATGTTTCTGTTCTTCACTCACTCTTTGAGGGTTTCTAAGATTATGTTCATCATAAGAAACTAATGAGCTACAAATATTTTAATACCCCATAATTAATTGCACTTTTATGACACGAGGATGAGAACATTCAATGGCCATGGTGGTTATGAGATTGTTACATACATGTTGATACATTTAAAGTGAGGTGAAAGTCATAACAATTTTTATTTTATCAAACTCTAGAACTTGGTTGACCTTGCTGGGTCAGAGCGCGCCAATGAAACAAAGGCAGAGGGCGCCAGATTGAAGGAATCGTGCAATATAAACCAGTCTCTCTTTGTGCTTGGGACTGTCATCAATCGCCTGGCTTCTGGAGCCGAATTCGTGCCATTTCGCGACTCCAAACTCACGAGGATCCTTTCCTCGTCGTTGGGCGGCAACGCCAAGACGGCCATCATCTGCACCATCACGTCGGCCTCATTGGAACAGACGCTGTCCACCCTTCAAGTGAGTCTAACTCAGGATTAGGGATTGATTTGATACGTTTGTAGAGAAGAAACATTGGGGTTATTTAGGAAAGAATCAGACGATCTGTATAGGTTTCCATGGGGAATGAGTAATCGCAAGCTTCCAGTAAGACCATTTGGTATCCTCTGTGAAAGAATATTAAAATATTCAAATTTGCTTTTTGTTTTGTTTTTTAAAATCTTTATATATCAAATTGAAATCCAACTACCACATAAGTCTTTGAATATTGATGTGCATCCCCTCTTTCTTTTTTCTTCTTCTTTTTTCTGTCTTTTTCCCCTTTTACCAATATTTTGTTCCTCCATATTTGTATTATTATGTGTCCTTTGAGGGTAGTCATGCTATCAAGCTTTGCTTACTTTGTCAACCCTCCTGTTTGATGTCTTTGATTAGTTACAGCCAGCCTTACTTTATTCTACATATATTCTTTTGTCATGTTTAAATTTGCAATATTTGATTGTTATATATTTGTAAAAATGCAAAAGAAAAAGAAAATCAAACAGAAATAAATAAATCAAATTAACACCCAGGGACTGACCTTCAATGTCACCCTCCACAAGACACAACTCAGTTTAAACCTGGGTCTACTAGAGTCTTTAAAAAAAAAATAGATGTTAGCAACTGACCATTAAACCAACCATGTCTCTCTGTGCATTCTCTCTCTACAGTTTGCTACGAGGGCGAAGTCAATCAAGAACAAGCCTGTAATGAACGAGATCTTGTCCGACGAAGCCCTCATGCAGAGGATGAAAAAAGAGATCCAGAGTCTCAAGAGAAAATTAGAAGGGGTAAGACCAGAGAAACTTAAGCATTATTTTAGCACCAAAATAGCCCTTAGAGACATGAACCCACACTGATATGAAGCACATAGCCTTTAGGGTCTTTTAGCAGTGAGGCAGCAAACGTGTGTATCATTGTTCACTCATTTTATTTTCACTGAATTAAAGTCCTTGAATTCTTAATCTCAGATACATGTAAAGTTGGCGGGACTGTGTCATCAAGGTGTTTTATACCAAATTATAATCAGAATTTCATTCTTTTCCCCTGCCAATCCAATTTTGAAAGCAAGGGCGGTGAGACGCTGAATTTTATATTGTGTGACACATTTATAGAGAATATCATCATGTCATTTGTGTACAGAAATGAAAGGTAGTTGAAACTCATTGAAACTTCTGGTCGTTTTGTGTAGTACATCTTCCTATCAAAAATTGACTTACACGGCCATGCATTTGTGGTGGGTGGACATTTATGGAAGATTCTGATGCCTGGAGGACCAGTGCTTGTCCAAGTCAGATTTGAATAATAATAATAATACTCAGTTGTTATATAATATATAGTGCTTATTACAATCACTAAGCGCTTCCAAACTTGGAGATATTACCCCGGCTTTGAATGCAATGAGTGTTGAGCTGAGACTACAGATGGGAGGAAACTATGACCGGTGATATCTCTTTTTCTTCTGGATATTTTCTTTCAACCATAGTCCCAGGCTCCTCCTCTAGCACTAACCAACGAGGACAAGGAGGCCCTCTTGAGTCAGGAGAGGGAGAGGATGAAGAAGGAGGTGATGAAGGAGATGCAGGAGAAGATGGATTACTTCAACAACATGGTGGTCGTCTCCAAGGGTGGGGCGACCCCCAAGAAACAACTCAAGAGAAAGGTCAGTCACAATGAGCTGCAGATCAGGGGGGGGGGGCATTTCACAAAACTTGTCATCAGTGACAAAATGACAGTTTTTGTTATAAGCTACTAAAATCCTTGCTTCTGATTGGTTATCAGCAGATTTGTCACTGATTTTTGTCACTAATCATAGAAAGAAGGCTTTGTGAAACAGGTCCCAGTATATCACTCTTTATAACTCTATATACATGTAGCACTGGGCAAGAAAAGACAGGACCAGAACTAGACCAGGGCCTTGTTTCATAAAACTTGTTATCAATGACAAATGCCACAGATCTATGTCAAATCTGCTCATAGCCAATCAAATGTAAGGATTTCAGTTAAACCAGTTATCGTATCTTGTTGTCGATAACAAGTTGAATGAATCAGGGCTCTGAACCCTGGCCAATCTAGGTTTAAATTTCTCAGCCTGGTTCAATTCCAAGCCTTATCTCTGCATCATTACGTAGAAAAGTATAATGACAAGTTACATGTACAAACAATTACAGATGAGTGTATTTTCCCTTTACACAATGATTATGGAATTCATATATTTCCCATAGTCAATAATGCAAGAACTACCTCATACCTGAATTAGGCAATAGGTTAAAAGAGGGTATATTGACCACTTTTTAAAAGGTATGTTTTCAAAATGGAGTTTAAACTGCAACAAATTTCTTCACATTTGATATGACAATAATATTTCATTTGATACCTTTGCAACATGTTCCTGCTGACTATTTCCTATTCTGCGCATACAATTGATTGTGGATGTGGGGGGTAATGTATCTGCTGCTTTTATTATCACAAGTATATTACGTGTATGTATTAAATTATTATTGAGAAGGGTGGCATACCTGAATCCAGAGATGCCAACTGTTCCGTTTTTGCCGTATTTGTTCCGTTTTTTCGCTATGAATACGTCAGTCCGTTTTTTGTATGTTTTGTTACGTTTTTTTTTTTTTTTTTTTTTTTTTTTTTAGTGACGTTTTTCTTAATTTCTGATCATGGGCTTTGTGTCATAAGTTTATTATGCACCTACATCTTCAAACGATGCACGCAGGATGGTGATACGGGCCTCAAACTGCGCACATTGCCAACAACCCTAGTGTAATGTATGCAGTCGCGCTCCGATCCGGGTAGGTATACATGGTACTGCCGGGTTTTTTAAGCTGCTCGATTGGGCGATATGTTAAGTTGAGAGATTTTTTCAAAAATACTGTTTTTGCTCTTAAGAATACTTTTTTTTGTTGAAGAAGGTTGGCATCTCTGTGAATCTTGATTGTTCTCCCTTCTTTCTTCTTTCCCCTTGGCATGCAGCCCCGACGTGAGACATGGTGCCCGGGCATGCAGCTACAGCCCCTCCTATTACCACCACGCCCTGCCTTGCTGAGAGCCCAGAAGAGCCCCATCTTAGAAGCCTCTGACGGATCCCTGTCATCGCTCCTGGATGCATCGGTGGATCCATTCATCTCCATGTCGAGTGGATCTGTAAGCAGCATCAGCAGTAACGGTAAGTATCTTGCATTAAGAAAAAAGCGGATAGGTACATAACAAAATAATTGACACAAAAGATTGTTAGACTAAGGTTTGCACACAGCTTCATTAAGCTTCATGTGATTTAATGTTAATGTCTTTATGTAATTCTTCAAATAATGCTTTGAATTTTTAATTAAATCATTACCGGTAAATTTTGCACATCATGGCCACATCATCTTTGTGAATCAAGAATCAATTCATAACAAACCAAATGGGTGTTGTACAAAGATCCTAAGTCAAACTTAACTCTAAGTTGGACTTAAAAATTATGGAGAGCCATTTGTTGCCGATAAATTCAAAAGCGAAAAATCAAGTATTTTAGACTTTTTATAAATTCCACATCAAGAACATGAAATCTCCTTGATAACAGAAAATATAAGTGATTTGAATCAACATTTTATTCTTTTTAAAATAACTTAACAAAATATTTTCAACTTAGGATCTTTGAGAAACGCCCCCCTGGCATTTAAAAAAAACAAATACGTAATAAAATAATTGACACTGTTCATTGTTTACTCAAAATGTATAAGTCATATTAGACGGAGGTTTGCACACTAAGCTTCAGTAGGCTTCATGATATTTGAAAACAAAATGTTATTCTTTAAATAATGCTCTGAACTTTAAATTAAATCATTGCCGGTAAATGTTGAACATCATGGCCACATCATCTTTGTGTATCAAGAATCAATCCATAACACACCAGTTACCATTGTGCTGTGCATGGCAGCTGAGTTAAAGCCCTGAGTACCTATTTTAACTTGGAGTCATGAATCATGGTTGACAGGTGTAATGCACATTCACGTGAAGGAAACCACACCCCCAAAGAATAAGTGTAGGTACGCTGAAAGATGAGATATATTCCTGCCTATTCCTTACGAAAAGGTGTGGACCAAAAGATGTATAATTGGTTCTTGGCATGATACATTGCCTTTTAGCATGACATAGGCGCAGCCATTTCCTTCATGCTGTACAAAACATTATGCTAAGAATATCTTGCTGTATACCTCTCTCATACACTTTGGTAGGGAAATCTTGTAGATTAATGGGCAAGAATGCAATAAACTTCTCAGAATAACTAAAGTTATTTCTTGGGGTGAGGTTTCCTTTGACTTCATTCAGAATTAATTAAAGCATGATTTATTGAATGTTAAATTATTATGCAAACATCACTATATCATCTTCACCAGAGGGTTGTTAACTTGTTAACTCATATCCTTTCTTATAAGAGTTGATGCCCTTCTGGGTATATGCAACCATGCATTATTATATAATTTTCATGTTTTAATTATCACCATGATCATTTTATCTCCTTATCTGAAACACTGCGTTCATGCGCTATCATTAACTTCATTTTTTCTCTTTGGTAAGTAACTCTTTATGATATGACAATAATGCATGTGTGTGCTGCTTACCTTTTTTGTAGTTATTTTCACGGTAGATGCTGTAATGGTAAATTTGTCTATAAAAAAAAAAGGGGGGAGGGGGGGGGGGGGGTATTTGGTAATTCTCCAGATTCTGAGCTTCAAATTGTGTAGATTTTTTTCTTCTTTGTTTTTTTTTTTGCTTCACTTTCGCCTCATTTAGTCATATAATAGCATGAACACATCTGAAATTTGAAGGATTAGAGATTAATATAAATGTTGTAGGTAGTTTAGTGTAGTTTCTCTTGATACATACCCAGCTTAATACTAGCTTGCACATGTAGCTAACTAGCCAATCATCTAGAATGCGATCTCATGCATGTATGTTTATCATTTGACGTCTTCTAACAGACCAACGACAAGGGCGAAAGCTTTGAAATATAACAAAAATAAACCAATTTGGGAACCTATGTTCAAAGGTGTTTATGTCAATGTTTATCTAATACTTGTGTCATTTGCTGATCATTTACTTACCCAAATTTGTTAATTCTTTTACAAATTTTATTGTTTAATAAATATTTGTTGTGCCAACTGCTTATAAAAGAGGAAAATTTAGACAATTCATCAAGCAGTTGAAAAGATTCATGCAATCGTGATTTGAATTGAATAAAGCCAGTTGAAAGTGAAAAGAGAGTTAGGAACAGAGATTTTAATGAAGCATTGTTTTTCAATCAGAATTAAGAGTTTGTTTTCATTTCGACATGTTCTTATCAGTCAAATGAAATGCAGAAGAAAACAAATATTGCTGTTGAGTGTTGACTCAATGCAAATTAAAGTGAAATCAACTGTTTTGCCAAGATACTCAGTAATTTGAATTTCTGTTGTATTTTCCAACTCATTTAATAAATATTTGTATAATTATGTGAGTAACTGTCGAATGTGACTTTCTGAGTTCTGATTTTCTTGCTGCACTATTGCAAATTCTACAAATGTATATATCAAGGGTTTAGTGACACAAAGACGTAACTCCATATTTTGCCAAAATGAGTATTTGATATCAAAATGTTCAGAAAACTGTGGGCTTTCCAGGAGACACAAAGACTTAACTTCACCCAACACCCCACCCCATTGAAGTCAATGGCTAGTGAAACATAGACTTAACTCCTTTAATAAGGCCCAAGTGTTCAATGACACATCAACCACTTTTTCTCAAAATGGCCAAAATGGAGTTACGTCTTTGTGTCACTGACCCCTCGATATACATGTACTTAGAATAAGTTATCACAGTGAACTTTCTTCATTATCAATTAATCAACTCTTTTCCAATGCTTTGTCTCTGCAGAATTCAATGATGAAAATGCAGAGGCCTTCAGAGCAGTAGTCCCTAACTTCGGTAATGAAGGCCTGGACGCTGACCTACCGGATCTAGATGTCCCCTACTCGAGGAAGAACAAGCGCAGAAGGGCCAGTGTGCACTTCGGGGATGATGACGTGTACACTTTCACATTAGAAGAATACAACAGAGAAATGGCTTGTCAGACAGAGGTACATGTATGGTGAAGCTTCATTTCAATTGAACAAATTTAATCTCGCACCCCCCCCCCCCCCCCCCCCCCCCAAAAAAAAAAAAAAAAAAAAAAAAAAATTGAGTTTACTACACATTTCTGTATGTCATGACACAAAGATTCATATATATATTTGGAGTCGGAATAACTCGGACCCGGGGACAACTCTGTTTAGGGTTAGGGTTAGGTAAAAATGACCCAAAAATGACCGTTTTTGCTGTGGGCCGAGTTAGCCCGGATCCATACATATCTAAATAAATAGCCTTTATAAAAATAGAATTGAAAGTTTATTTATTTAGGTGTGGTTTTGCAGTATGCTTAAGGGGCCTTTTTTATTCATTATTTCATGAAGAGATGAAATTGACAAATTAACAATACCATCAAAGTGATCCTTTACATGAATGGTAATGCAGATAACTCGCTCCCATATGCCATGATATACTGCGGCAGTAGACGTTAGGGCAAGATAATCATAGTGGTTTGAACAAGCCTAAAGGTTTCATTTATTAATGTATCACTTAGTAATGTCCATTTTGCCATCTTTGTCTGACAGGCGGTTGCATCCCCCTCTGAGGATCAAGTGCTTGAGATGACAGCTTCCCTCGTATCTGCTCAGGAAGAGATTAAGACCCTGAAGGAGATGCTTGAAGGAAAGGAGAGTGATGTCCTTGAGAGGCAAGCCAGGGAAGCAGAGATGCAGGCTGCTCTGGACACTGCAAACTTGGAGAAAGAAGAACTGAAGAGCCACATTTCAGAGAGCCAGAACAAGGAACTGATGGAGCTGCAAGCTGCACTGGACACTGCAAACTTGGAGAAGGCAGAACTGAAGTCCCACATGGCTGAGATACAAGAGGAGCAGCAGACAGAGATGCAAGATGCCCTGAACGCTGCAAACTTGGAGATTGAGGTACTGAAAAACCACATTTCAGAAAGCCAGAACAATGAACTGATTGAGCTGCAGGCTGCTCTCGAAACTGCAAACTTGGAGAAAGAAGAACTGAAGAGCCACATTTCAGAGAGCCAGAACAAGGAACTGATGGAGCTGCAGGCTGCACTGGACACTGCAAACTTGGAAAATGAAGAGCTGAAAAGCCACTTGGCAGACGTACAGAACGAGCAGCTGATGGAGTTGCAGGATGCCCTGAACACTGCAAACTTGGAGATTGACGTACTGAAAAACCACATGACACAGGAACAGAATGAACAGCTGATGGAGACGCAGGCAGCCCTGGACTTGGCTAATGCAGAGAATGCAGATATGAAGTCAAGGCTGGGTAGCATGGAAACGGACGCACTAACCGAAGCGATGACTGCACTTGAGAATAGCCACAAGGAACTCGCCGTCCTACAAGCTGCATTGGACTCTGCCAACCAGGAAAGAGAAGCCTTTGGAGAGGTGCATATCAGCGAGAACAGCCAGCTACGTACAGAGCTCGAGTCGGCATCCAGGGAACTCCATTCTCTCAAGGAGCAATATGAGAAAAGAGACACAACCAGACTGAACGAGGCACTGGCTACCCTTGAGAAGCAGGCTGCTGATCTGAGCGAGCTGCAAGCTGCATTGGAGATCTCCAGGGAAGAGAAAGAGACCTTGGAAAGGCGATCGGAGGAGATGCCTTCAAGTGAGCTGCATGATATCAGGGCCACATTGGAGTCCTCTCAACAGGTACATGCAGATCTAAGAAGTAGATTGGAAGAGGTACTAGCAAAAGGACTCTCCTATTAATTTTATTTTATCTCTGTCCAACATGCATATATATATATCCCTGTTGCGAAATGTTCTCTATAACTCCTCACAGAATTCAGATACCGTTTTGTCTTTAAAACCCTAATATATTGTTGTTATGTATTCCTATGTTATCTCCTAGTTAATTGATGTGTACATTTCTAACATTGTAACAGATTTGATATTTCACATGGCTGATATTAGACTAGACTTCATAGCTTAGTCATTTAATATTGGGCCAACTATCCAATAGTTTTTTCTTGTAATTTGACTGTCTCAGAACTATGAGAACAATCTTAGAAATTACTGTCTAATCAGAAGTATATTTGTACAATTCAGCCTAAAAATGTCAAAGTTCAGAGTTACCTAGAAGCTCTTCAATTGAAATTCATTCCCGGTACAGACTGATCAAGTGAGAGAGATGCAAGTTGTTCTCGAGACACTCACAGAAGAGAATGCTGCCCTCAAGGACAGGCTGGAGGAGCTACCGACCAAAGATGTCAATCAAGTCCAAGTCGAGGAGCCAGAGGAGATTCTCGTAATGTAAGTCGGACGACTCACTTCATCAATATCACAAATTAAGGAAAAGAGAAGCAGAATGAGACAGTGGATGAAAGACATTGATCCAATCATTTGACTGACTGGCAACAGAAGTACCAGTGCTCATACAAATGAACTTATTCCTGGCAACTTGTAAATGCTCATGTGATTCATGAGATTCCTTTGTTTTGTATGATTTGTTCTTCTGTGTAATTCTTTTGTATACACTTTGTTTTGCAGAATTAATAATAATGATAATAATAATTACAAAGGTTGTATTACCCC
>JAVYIG010005936.1:0-127371 GCA_035222895.1 Strongylocentrotus droebachiensis
AGTATTCAAATTATGCAAGGAAACCTGTTTACGTTTAAGACTTCACTGTCAGACGCTATTAAGTGAATGATTGACTTGCTTTGGTAATAAAAAGAGCTGTAAGCTAAATGTACATTTGTCTATTATGTATGACCAACCATTCGGTACAATGGTCTAAAAATCAGACTAATTAGACGAGCGTGCTCGCTAAATTCAATTCGACAACTAATGATCATTATTTTCTCACAAAAAGACATTTTCAAACCTTTTTGTTTTGAGGGAAGTTCTAAATTATTATTATCTTTCAAATGACGTTGGAATTTAACCTCGTCATTATTTTTGGCCTGCACATGGGACATAGTACCCGTTTTAACTTCAATAAACTGTATTGTAATTGGGTGGCGAAAGGTTAGCGTAGGGTGGTGAAGAATAAATATTCCACTTTATCCATAGACAATGTACATGATGCTAGGGTGGTGAAAAGTTAGCGTAGGGTGGTGAAAAATTAATATTCCAGTTTATCCATAGACAATGTTCATGACGCTAGGGTGGTGAAAAGTTAGCGTAGGGTGGTTAATATTCCAGTTTATCCATAGACAATGTACATGATGCTAGGGTGGTGAAAAGTTAGCGTAGGGTGGTGAAAAATTAATATTCCAGTTTATCCATAGACAATGTTCATGACGCTAGGGTGGTGAAAAGTTAGCGTAGGGTGGTGAAGAGTTAATATTCCAGTTTATCCATAGACAATGTACATGTTAGGGTGGTGAAAAGTTAGCGTAGGGTGGTGAAGAGTTAATAGTTTATAGACAATGTACATGGCGCTATAGGGTGGCGAAGAGTTAATATTCCAATTAACCATAAACAATGTACATGGCGCTAGGGTGGTGAAAAGTTAGCGTATAGGGCGGTGAAAAATTAATATTCCAGTTTATCCATAGACAATGTACATGATGCTAGGGTGGTGAAGAATAAATATTCCACTTTATCCATAGACAATGTACATGATGTTGGGTGGTGAATAGTTAGCGTAGGGTGGTGAAAAATTAATATTCCAGTTTATCCATAGACAATGTTCATGACGCTAGGGTGGTGAAAAGTTAGCGTAGGGTGGTTAATATTCCAGTTTATCCATAGACAATGTTCATGACGCTAGGGTGGTGAAAAGTTAGCGTAGGGTGGTAAAGAGTTAATATTCCAGTTTATCCATAGACAATGTACATGTTAGGGTGGTGAAAAGTTAGCGTAGGGTGGTGAAGAGTTAATATTCCAGTTTATAGACAATGTACATGGCGCTATAGGGTGGTGAAGAGTTAATATTCCAATTAACCATAAACAATGTACATGGCGCTAGGGTGGTGAAAAGTTAGCGTATAGGGCGGTGAAAAATTAATATTCCAGTTTATCCATAGACAATGTACATGATGCTAGGGTGGTGAAAAGTTAGCGTAGTGTGGTGAAAATTAATATTCCAGTTTATCCATAGACAATGTATACATGACGCTAGGGTGGTGAAAAGTTAGCGTAGGGTGGTGAAGAGTTAATATTCCAATAAACCATAAACAATGTACATGGCGCTAGGGTGGTGAAAAATCAATATTCGAGTTTTTCCATAGACAATGTACATGGCGCTATAGGGTGGTGAAAAGTTAGCGTAGGGTGGTGAAGAGTTAATATTCCACTTTATCCATATACAATGAACATGGCGCTAGGATGGTGAAAAGTTAGCGTATAGGGCGGTGAAAAATTAATATTCCAGTTTATCCATAGACAATGTACATGATGCTAGGGTGGTGAAAAATTAATATTCTAGTTTATCCATAGACGATGTTCATGATGCTAGGGTGGTGAAAAGTTAGCGTAGTGTGGTGAAAAATTAATATTCCAGTTTATCCATAGACAATGTATACATGACGCTAGGGTGGTGAAATGTTAGCGTAGGGTGGTGAAGAGTTAATTATTCCAATTAACCATAAACAATGTACATGGCGCTAGGGTGGTGAAAAGTTAGCGTAGGTTGGTGAAAAATCAATATCCTAGTTTTTCCATAGACAATGTACATGGCGCTATAGGGTGGTGAAAAGCTAGCGTAGGGTGGTGAAAAATTAATTATAGTTTATCCACCGACAATGTACATGACGCTAGGGTGGTGAAAAGTTAGCGTAGGGTGGTGAAAAATTAATATTCTAGTTTATCCATAGACAATGTACATGACGCTAGGGTGGTGAAAAGTTAGCGTAGGGTGGTGAAAAATTAATATTCTAGTGATCCATAGACAATGTACATGGCGCTATAGGGTGGTGAAAAGTTAGCGTAGGGTGGTGAAGAGTTAATATTCCACTTTATCCATATACAATGTACATGGCGCTAGGATGGTGAAAAGTTAGCGTATAGGGCGGTGAAAAATTAATATTCCAGTTTATCCATAGACAATGTACATGATGCTAGGGTGGTGAAAAATTAATATTCTAGTTTATCCATAGACGATGTTCATGATGCTAGGGTGGTGAAAAGTTAGCGTAGTGTGGTGAAAAATTAATATTCCAGTTTATCCATAGACAATGTATACATGACGCTAGGGTGGTGAAATGTTAGCGTAGGGTGGTGAAGAGTTAATTATTCCAATTAACCATAAACAATGTACATGGCGCTAGGGTGGTGAAAAGTTAGCGTAGGTTGGTGAAAAATCAATATTCTAGTTTTTCCATAGACAATGTACATGGCGCTATAGGGTGGTGAAAAGCTAGCGTAGGGTGGTGAAAAATTAATTATAGTTTATCCACCGACAATGTACATGACGCTAGGGTGGTGAAAAGTTAGCGTAGGGTGGTGAAAAATTAATATTCTAGTTTATCCATAGACAATGTACATGACGCTAGGGTGGTGAAAAGTTAGCGTAGGGTGGTGAAAAATTAATATTCTAGTGATCCATAGACAATGTACATGGCGCTATAGGGTGGTGAAAAGTTAGCGTAGGGTGGTGAAGAGTTAATATTCCACTTAATCCATATACAATGTACATGACGCTAGGGTGGTGAAGAATTAATATTACAGTTTATCTATCGACAATGTATACATGGCGCTGATGTGGTAAAGAGTTGAGATCGTGAAAAATTATATCCATAGAAAATATGTACCTGACGGTGACATAATGGTGAATAGTTTCTGTGATTTGGTATTTAAAGAGTTAATGCCCCTTTTCCCAGAGAAAAGGCATATTTATTTATTTATTTATTGATGCATGTTCACAATTTCACAATTCATCGAAGTTAACATCACATGAAAAATGAAAATCATTTCAATACTACAATCCATTTGAATTGACTTCACATGAAAAAGAATATAACAATGATTTATCAAAGACATGTTGCAACTAATATACAGTTTGAAGAAAGAACACACAAGGTGATGACACATAGGCAAATAGAGCTTGAATCGTTACAACACCTTTCAAATATATAACATAAGTATGACAAATAAAATTCATGCATGACTTATAATGGTGCGGGGATATATTGCAATTCAAAAGAACTTATTATAACTTTTTAATTTCTAACATACATGAGGTGAGGTCTTAGTATAATTCTTTGATTTGCCCCTTTGTACTGCGCTTTACCCCCCCCCCCCCCCCCCCCCTCCCTCCGTCATCTACTCTCATTATATCCGACCACAATGCCTAATTGTTAGCCAGCCATCGTTGCACTGATCATGCCTGACGGATACAATACACAAAGCATATATTGCGTGTGTGTAGTATAGCGGTTGTATATGTACAATGCGATCCTTACCCTTATCAAATTGGCAATTTTTACACATTGGATGGGCTACCTTCATCTCCGATCAGGTGTGTGAAAAAGCTTTACCCGAAGCAGACGACCGAAGTAAAAATTACAGAAAAAATGAAAACTATGGTATCTTTAGGAAGAAAAAAATCAGGAAAATAATTATGCGTATGACATTGATGTACACAACATATTGGCTATAATGTAATGTGTGTCGATCAACCAAAACTTTGGTATATATATTTCCCAGATAAAGGTTATAACCCTTGTGAACTTGAATGATATTTCACTTTAAAGAGTATTTGATATTGCGTCTAATGATATCTTATTCATGTCTTAGTCATCCACGGATGACTGAGCAGGAGCCTTGAAAGTCTGATTGTCAAAATCCTTTTGTACCAAGCACTGATTGCATGTGGCCGGGTCAAAAGCTTTATTTTTAATAACCGCGTTGTTTATTAGGTTCGAAAAAGATTGATGGGTTATTCGCATTGATTGTTTGCATTTGAAAAGAAAAGGCTACACTATCAACTCAACAAAATTATGGTATTCTCTTTGTTAAGATATGACACAATCTTGGCTTTTCCCGCATCCCGTTTAAGTCTTGATCTTAATTTTGCTTGATATTAAACTAATATCTCGCTTTATCCACGTTTAAGAGAAACTAACTCAATGACATTAATTTTCATCTCAATGACATCAGTTTTCAATCTGCATACATCAAACTACTAAAAAAATTCCTTAATATTAATTCTGAATTTCGAACATATCATAAACGTACACTTCACTTCAAGAAGGATACTGAAAGGAACTTATTATAATGAACGTACATTTATGTATTTGTAATCTCCTTTATGATTATGATCCATATTATCCTTTATTTTCATGAGTGTTAGCAACATAAAATGATGGACCCTGACGACCTATTGCAAATCCTATTGGCTTTGCTTTGTCATGCAAAGGTGAAAATAAGGAAAAAAACAAATTTTTCAAAAGATTGCCAGTATATCAGATTGCCAATCATTTTCCTTCTCTCTTTATATATCTTATTGACTCTTATTAAGAAGAAAGTTAGAGTGAAGAGGGAAGAGGGATCCCCCCGGCCCGCCCTTAAAAAGGTGTTTGAAGATCCAGGGGACTCAAATGATCTACCAAAGTCCCGTGATTTTCCTATGCAGGGCTGCATGTCAACACACACGCACACATACTGTCTGGGTTACGAGATTTATGACATCACCATCACGTGCAAAAATGAAACCCTTCACATATTGACTTGATCCCGCTTGGTTGTACTTCCTGAAGCCGCATGTTATTTCTTTCTCGTGGACTGCTATAAACTGATCTGTTTGAAACTGGGTACCGAATTTCGAGAACTTTTTGAGTTTACTCTTATATCAAGCAGGCTAATTGAGCACATTAGATGATTCAAATGCAAGCGAATCCGGACAGTCAAAAAGTGGCTTGAATAGTGTCAAAAGACTGGAATTCTTGCACGAGACTCATGTTTGAATAATTAGTCTCATCATTCTCCCAGTTGACATCAACTTCAGCCGCAAGCACCGTCATGCTAAGCAGGGATTCTTCTACACGAACTGCCATTACGGACTTTATCGTTAGACTTGTTAACTATAGTAGCTTATAGTTCATAATTTCTCAATCATTATTACGTCGAAACAACTCGTCGTTCCTCCAAACTAAAGGCAGTGATTGTCGTCATCATGTAAAAGCATCCTAATTCAAACAGAACGTGAGTAGTTTATTTACTGTTTCATATTTCAGAAAAATAATTATTTGTATTAAAGAGTCAAAGAAAAAGACTGTTACACTAAAGAATTGACCTGTGCGGACTGAAAGTAATAATAGGAATGATGATAATATATTTTTTTTGGGGGGGGGGATTTATTCATTAATTTATTGTGTATAAAAACTGACCAGCAACATAGGCTGAAAGGGTAGGTTTACAACTGGAATTATTCGATTATACAAATTGATTATAACAATAGTATTAGAATGTACATACGAACATAGCATCAGTAGACAGAGGGAGAGGGAAGGAGAGAAAGGGAGATAGGGAGAGAGAGAGGAGGGGGAGGGTAGAGTAGAGGATAAACCGAAACAGTCAATGCAATGTTAAAAGTAACAATAAATATTGTCTGTGTGAGTATATATATATATATATATATATAAGGGAAAGGAAAGAAGGTGATAGAATGATGTCAATATAATACGAGGTGGAAAAATGGTGAAAAGAAAGAGAGCCGTAAGTCAGGCGCGTAGCCAGGGGGACGGTGGGGGCGGCCCCCCCCCCCCCCCCCTGGCTACGCAGATTGTAATAGTGGCACTTATTATAGTATAAGAGTATGGAATTAATTATCAGAAAGGAAATTGGGCACTTTTCCGAAATATAAAGGGGCATGTTTGGGGTAGGCCTACTTGAAAAGTGGGGGAGGTACCGTGCCCCTACCATCTGCTTGTCAATGTTTGGTTTTAGGTTTCTAAGCTATCTCCTTGTTCAATTAAGTAATACAGTAAGGCGTTAAAAACACAATGTTGTATTGCCCTTGCGACTGACCCAGGTTCTGGCAATACAACATAGTGTATAATCAATCATATTGAGCAAATATCATATTTGACATCTTTCTGTTATCATGTACTCACAGGCACCCTTTTATTTGCGTTTGTTTGGCTTCACATGCTTTCTGTCTACTTTGGTGTTGAACAATATTAACAATTAACATAGTAGGGATACCTAAACTTATTGTACAAAACCGCGTTTTTTGTTAATCGAGAAATTACGGTGGGAGTAATGGCTATGCAACTTCCCCCAACTCACATTAAACCTCCCTGGAAAAACCCTGCTCAGGGGTGTGATTTTTCAAGACCGCATGAAGCTCGGAGAGTTATTTCCCCCGGCCCCCCCCCCCCCCCCCCCACTCAGTGTTATTTAGGGTACGCATATGCTCGTTCCCTCTTTTTGAAAGCACCCCCTATCTGAGGACTGCATGCCAACATTTCCGAACCCCCCTTTCGCGGGCTTTTCGCTTTTCCTGCCTTGGAGACCCCCCTAAATCAGGAAAAATGCTCAATGTACCCCCCCCCCCCTAAATTCGGAATAATTTCTCAGGAGTCCAAAGAGATGAGAGAAAAAAAAGAAAAAACACCCCCTTTTTAAAGAAATCTCCGGGTGAAAAGTCAAATACACCCCTTTTTTTACAATTCTCGGGCCGGACTTTGTCGCACGAAAAGTACCCCTTTACCGGACATTTTGGCAACACGCATGCGGTCATTTCGAAACCTGAGTGGGGGGCCGGGGTTATTTCCTATGTAAACTCATGAGAAACTCTGGGGGACTTGGGGACAAAAACTCTATACGCAAGGGAATTTTCAAGATATTAATCGAATCTAACGGTATCTGTAGTATTTGCCTGTAACATAATGTCATGCATGTTAATCCACGATTGTATAGTACACAACATTACTGGTTAAAAGAAATTGCACTTTCGAGTCACATAATGACTGTTTGTTTAAGTACATAGTTTTAAAGCAAGATTTGATTTTAAGAATTTGCTTGACCTCGTTCTAAAAGTCCCGAGCCCATGATTTTTTTCAATTGCATTTTTATGTATAGGGAACTCTTTCAAAAGTAAGAAGAACAAATATTTAAGATTGGAAACCAGCTTTAGGATCCTTTGGGACCAACAGTCACGAGAAAAGGTCGTAAAATATTAACGGATAGCTTGGTAAATAGTTATGCTATTGACCCATACATTTATCATGACATGCAGGGTTGGAATACGTGACTAATCGCGCGCAAACTACAAAGATGACTCCGAGATGACGTCTATTTTCACGAAATTATATTTAGATTTATTTTCATATTGTTTTCGATATAATGTAAACGGAATCGTTATATTATTTTACTCATTATTTACTGTCATCCTTTGATTTATTATTAAGGCAGGAATAATACGTCTGCGGTTAAGGCCAGATGAAACTATGCAAAACAAGTCGGCAAGCGAGTAGAATGATCATTTATTTATTGATGAAACAAATTACTTGTTATCTTAATTCATGGTGGCGTTGTTAGTTCTAAAACTGATTTTCGCAAGGCCCCTGCCCTACATCAACTACATACCCAGTATGTTTTAAGATCAAAGTTACAGATAAAAGTGATCGCTTAATTTTTAATTAATCATGATTTTAGGACCAAAAAAAACCCCTTCCCCTTACTAGTTCCTTTTTTGTTCGGATTTGTTCATCTTTTTGTGCTCAATACTATATAGACCCTTGTTTACATTAAATACAAATTGGCAACTCTACTACCCAACATGTAAGCATCTTTTACTAATATTTGAACAGCGTATTAACACATAATTACTTATATCTTACGCAAACTACAAAGTTCACTCAGACCCGACGCGGGATTGCACGAAATGATATTTACATTTGTTAATATTCTTTATCATGCATAACTCAAATAGAATCTGCATATATTGTTGATAATCCTGTTATTCATCAACTACTATCACCTAATGGACAAAAGACTTGTCAGTTGAGGCGGGAAGGATTATGGAATTATGGACCTTGAACAAACCCTGCTGATGAGGAGTTATAGGAGTATGAATTCCGCGCGAAAATCTTCGTTTTGTTTGTTTCGTTCTACGAAGTAAAAGTTCGTTTGCAGACCACAGAGACACCGGGATTTGTTCTTCCGCGCGCTACGAGGGACGAGCTTTTTTTTTGGGGGGGGGGGGGAGGGGGGAGGGGGGGGGAACAGACATGATCATACGCACAATTTTTTTTTTTCTTTCTTTTTTGAGATGAAGGAAACATTTATTCAATTCATTTTCTACATTCTTCACAAGTCTACAGAAAAATAATATGTAGAGTTTTCTGTAAAATGCATAGAATTAGCATTTTGCATAATTAATTAGGCTATAACGACAAAAATTTGCATATTAGGCAAAAACTAATTATACCATCTTGTTCCTTACGTAAATATCTACAAACATGCAAAGTTTCGTGTCCAATCATATACGCACAACTTGCTAAAGACCGAAGACTTTATTTTGCAGCAAAACTCCGCGAGTTCTTTGAGGTCCCAGTTTAAAGGATTGGGTAAAATTTTCGCGGCTTTGTAAGCGTAAAATGGCCTAGTCGGAATGAATTTCTGGCACATGATATAGTATACTTTACTGACACATACTGGGGTAAAAAAATGAAAGCAACAGTTAAATTGCTTCAAGGCAAATGGGTCGACATTTATTTAGGTACACAAACGCGACACGCAAGAGAATTTTGATATCATCGAATTTAACGTTATCAGTAGTATTTCCCTGTTACATGTGATATGCATAATTACCTAAGATTGTATGATACATATAAAATTATTGAGATTGATAACAATTTCAAGTCACAGTATTTTATTAATGTACATATTTTAAAGGAAGATTAATTTCAAGGATATGCTTGACCTCGTTCTAAAAGGCCTGAGCGTGTAATTTTTGTCGACTGCATTTCTTTTAAGTTTGGGAATTCCTTCAAAATTAGAAAGAGATTGTCAATGATAGGACCCCGGCTTTGGGACCCTTTGGTACCAACTGTCATGAGAGAGGGTTGTGAATTATTCAGGTGATAGCTTGGTATATAGTAATGCTATTGACTCATAAATTTATCATGCTAGACAGGGATGCAGAACTTGACTAATCATACGCAAACTAAAAAGATGACTCCGAAATGACGCGCATTTGGACAAAATGATATGTAGCACCATTTTATTATTATTATTATTATTATTATTATAACTATTATTATTATTATTATTATTATTATTATTATTATTATTATTATTATTATTATTTTCATATTAAAAAATAAATTTAATGCAAACAGAATCTTAATACTCTGTTACTCATTAATTACTGTCATCCTTTGAGCGTAAATTTATTATTTGAGGCAGTGATGAAATGTTTGTGATTCAGGTTAGTTGAAACTATTATTAAAACAAATCTGGAAGCGAGTAGAAAGATCATCTATTCATAGATGTAAAACATTACTTGTTATTTTAAGCCATGGTGGCATTGTCAGTTCCAAAATTGCTTTTCGCAAGACCCCTGGTCTACATCAACTACATATCCATTATGTTTTAAGCTCGAAATTACAGATAAAATTGATTACTTAAGATTATAATTGAACATGATTTTAAGACCAACACCTATTCCGTCTACAGCTGTTCGCTCTCAAGACCCAATTAAGACCAACAACAAAAAAGAACCCTAACCCTATAAAGAGAGGTAAACTTCTTCTACAGAAAAATAAATTATGGTCATAACGCTTTCAACTCGCGATGTACTGAATTTCCTTACTTATCTTACGCAAACTACAAAGGTCACTCAGAAACGAAGCGCGGGATTGCACAACATGATATTTACGTTTATTTTGATATTCTTTATCAGGCATAACGCAAATATAATCTCTATATATTTTTGATAATTATGTTTTTCATCAACTACTAGCAGCCAATGAACCACATAACTGTCAGTTGAGTCGGGATGGAAATATGGAAATAAGGCGGCAATCAAGAGAAGCCCTTTCTCTCTCTCTCTCTCTCTCTCTCTCTCGGGGTTGAAAGAATGAGGGGGCTCAAACACCCTTAGAAAGTTTGCTTGCAATCAACTAGAATGGCTATAAATCACAAAGTACTTCAAGATAAATATGAGTAGTGGTCATGTAATTCCATTCCACTGCGCATCGAAAGTAATATATGAGACTACTTACACAAGCATGACAAGTTTGGTGAAATTTTCAGCTTTTATTTTTGTTATACAATGATTTAACATGATATAGGGTGCGTTTAATCGACACTTTTTCACCCTAGAATCACGGTTTCTAAAGACGTTTAGTTTAAAACGCAATGCGTTCAAGCGATTTTTTCGTCGGTCGTAAAAATAAACGTGTTTGAAAACACAAACATGAAACGCTGAAAAAGATGCGTTTTGTATCATGATTCAAAAGAATCACGGTCGCTAAAATTCGATTGAACGGACGGAGTTCTCAATCATGATTGTATGACGAAGCCTCTTCCGGTTTGGGAAAAACCGCGCGCCCGCTTTGCATGCAATTTGCGTTCACTATACCATCGTGGCCTGTTCCGTTATGTTATTCCTTGTTTTTCCTTCTATCATTTTCTCTTTCTGTCTTTCCTCATGTTATTCTTTGTTTCTTCCTTCTATTCTTATGTTATTCTTTGTTTTTTTTTCCTTCTATCACCTTTTCTTATGTTATTCTTTGTTTTTATCATTCTATCATTTGCTCTTTCTGTCTTTCCTTATGTTATTCTTTGTTTCTTCCTTCTATACTTATGTTATTCTTTGTTTTTTCCTTCTATCACCTTTTCTTATGTAATTCTTTGTTTTAAGCATTCTATCAATTTCTCTTTCTGTCTTTCCTTATGTTATTCTTTGTTTCTTCCTTCTATCATCTTCTCTTATGTTATTCTTTGTTTTTATAATTCTATCACTTTCTCTTATGTTATTCTTTGTTTTAATCATTCTGTTACTTTCTCTTTCTATCTTTCCTTATGTTATTCTTTGATTCTTCCTTCTTTCACCTTCTCTTATGTTATTCTTTGTTTTAATCATTCTATCACTTTCTCTTTCTGTTCTTCCTTATGTCATTCTTTGTTCCTTCCTTTTTTCACATTCTTTTTCTGTCTTTCCTTATGTTATTCTTTGTTTCTTCCTTCTATTTTTATGTTATTCTTTGTTTTTTCCTTCTATTACCTTCTCTTTTGTTATTCTTTGTTTCTTCCTTCTATTCTTATGTTATGCTTTGTTTTTTCCTTCTATCACCTTTTATGTAATTCTTTGTTTTAAGCATTCTATCACTCTCTCTTTCTGTCTTTCCTTATGTTATTCTTCGATTCTTCCTTCTTTCACCTTCTCTTATGTTATTCTTTGTTTTAATCATTCTATCGACTTTATCTTTCTGTCTTTCCTTATGTTATTCTTTGTTTCTTCCTTCTATCACCTTCTCATTCTTTGTCTTATTATTGCGATCTATGCTCCAAACAGCAGTCGACAGTCGGCCGTAAACAATTCCAGAAAGCGCGCGCCGAAGTTCCTGGGCCATACTGCGCAGTGTGATGCGCAGTGGTTTGGCTCGCAATGAGCTAGAATCAGCGTTGATGAAAAATCGCTTGAACGCAAACCGCAGTGACCTTGCTTTTTGTAACGGCGTTTTGAATTGTGATTCATGTTTGTGATTCTAGCTTCGAAAATTCGATTGAACGCACCCATAGAGGGATTCATATCTTACGCAAACTTCACCCATCAATCATAAACGACGCGCGATTGCTCGAAATGATTTTAACATTTATTTTCATATTCTTTATCAGGCATAAACAAAACTAGAATTGTCTTTTTACCCTACCCCTCCTTCTCCCATCTCAACCACCAACGCAAAAAAAAACACACCAAGACTTTGATGGCTCGTAGAACATTACATTTACACATGTACCTATTCCCGTGTGGATCCCATTTGTTTTAATTACATGTGTGACGCATGCATATAAAGAGAGATTTCTTCTTCTTCAGGTAAATTAGTTATTCTTATAATCATTTTACCTCATGATTTTAACATGATACCAAAGGACTTAAAACCTGACTTATAACTATAAGATCACTCAGAAACGATGTGGGATTACACGAAATGATATTTATCCTACATTTATTTGATGTTCTTTATCAGGCATAACGAAAATGAAATCTACATATATTGTTGACAATTCTGTTATTTATTAACTATTACATACCTCATACGTAGATCTTAATCCATTGATTGGTAAAAACTTTATCCCATGACAAGGCGCATCTCGATCTATCATTGCGTCAAAGAGTTTTGGCGTTCTATCAATTGATCCAAGGTCAAATGATAGAATGGCAAAACCCTGCGATAGAACGCGTAACCCCTCCGCGACTTTTGCACACACCATACACAGAGTGTACGGGATTTCAAATGCCTCCGGCGGACAACTCCCCAGGTGTCACGGCGCTCACGCCTTGCAATTTACGCTGAGCCGCAGGAACTGCACTACACAACTGCAGTATATGTATAGAGTGGATTTCCGTATGTTTGATTTCTTTTAGCGTTGGATATTTGAAACTTTTTTGAACTTCGAAAGACTGTAAATATGTTGCTGTGAGGAGCAAATAGACTCTTGATTGTTAAAGCTAGACCTATACAGCTAGACCTATTCATGAATCAATGAAAAGGATGAGGTATATAAAACAATATGGACTGCTCTGTAATCGGATGGTGTGGAAATTATCACTCCCTCGGTGGTGTTCATACCGAACCTTCTATCATCATCCTCATGAGCAGTCAATATTTGTATACTATCACTCTTTGAACAAACGTTTGGCAGCAAAGGTGTAACTGTGTAAATGAGGCCACATTTCCCCCTCATCAAAACATGTTTTATAAGATTATTTAAAGACTAAAAGTTAAGCTTTAAGGAGACTGTGAGGTGTCAGGTGTCAGGGGAGGGGTGGGGGACTGCTACTCCAGTAACCAACTCAATTTAAAAAAAGAATATGAAGGGT
The DNA here is from genome assembly GCA_035222895.1 of Strongylocentrotus droebachiensis. Classification (NCBI taxonomy): domain Eukaryota; kingdom Metazoa; phylum Echinodermata; class Echinoidea; order Camarodonta; family Strongylocentrotidae; genus Strongylocentrotus; species Strongylocentrotus droebachiensis. The sequence continues at coordinate 13,364 of JAVYIG010005936.1, forward strand.
TGTACACTATTATAAACAATTTTTTTTTAAATAATTGGTTGAATTATCCCACCTCCATTCCAACACGCACAGCATGATCAACTATGGATCTTTTTCTTACGCCAACCCCAATTAACTGCCCTTTCCCCCTGGTCTATTCACAGCAGATTTGGAATCCTGGTAATGAGACTTCCAATAATTGCATACTAAATCTCAATCCCTACTTCATATCATGGTGCCGTCACTGAACATAGATGAATAATGAATTGGAAGATCTAGATAAATGTAAATACGCTTTTACTGAACTTTGAATTGATCGGCTAAGTCAAGCTCTGAACTACCAAATTATGATAAAATTAGATAACCCCATATAAAATTCAAACATGACCCTTGTTGTAAATAGCTCGTGCCTGCGTTTCAGGTCGATACATGTAAATCATTAACTTAACATAAATAAAAGGAAATGGTTCGCATTATGCACACTATATACACACACAAAATATCAGTTTACATATATATGTATAAATGCTAGGATATCGCCTAAACAACAGTTTTGGCAACTCTCGTGGAAATAAATTCAATGCAACATGAGAAGAGACCTGAGTTAATAGTTACGTAGCTAAAATCAAAGTTTCCAATTACAGTTTTCCCTTTTGGAAATTTGTTTAAAATTTCTACGCAGCCATTGTTCTCAAATTCCCTTTCGCATTATATATATATATATATATATATATGTTTATATCATCTGAAGAAATGAAACCGCAACCCTTCATAATGTAGAAGAGAACTCCCTCAAGGATTTTTATTTCCATTGTTTTAATTATTATTTATATATATATATATCTATATAGTATATACAATTTCACAACTGGTAGCTGAATTATAATGTGCAATTCCATCTTATTCAAGCTCTAGTAGGGCTATCATCTTGATACATTCATCAGATATACTAAACTGATATGGTTGGTAATATACGGGAGAAAAAGGACATGCCCTGTTCTTTCGTTCATTAAAAACAATTTGATAAGTTCAACTCGTATTTTATATCTCTTTTATTGTCTTTAGTTGACGGAATACCACTTCATCAGAAGCTTGAATTCCAGACGAACCCATCATGCCCGTGTCACTTGGTGAATGGCGAGTGAGGATAGGAAGATTTGTACATTCGGTCAGGGAGTACGTCATAAGAGAGAGAAAAAAAAAGTTATTAAAGGAGAGAATCCGGCGACTCAAGTTATTGCAAAAGAGGCTCCTTGAAAAGAAGGAAAAATCACAAGATGAATGCGAGTCCAAGCCGAACGACTTGAGCGTGAAAGTGGACGATGCCCTAAATGAATCTAATAGCATTACTAGCGACACCACAAATGATATTCACAAAGAGGAGAGCAGTAGAAGTGAATTTACAATTGGAGATGAACATACGTTCCCATTCTCCTTCACCCTGTTGCTGTCGTTGTTCTCTTTGTTGTTATCATTGATCTTCTTTTTCGTGTTTGATTTTTCAAATTTGCTAGCGAGTTACAAGTCCTTTCTGAAGTGGAGTTACTGCAGTGAAACTTCCTGGAGGAGTATATGTCTCATACTAATAATCGTGTCCAGCAGTTTGGCCTACTTTGTGTTGTCATACGTAATAAAAAACAATGCGAACTTGCAAGTTAATTTGGTGCTAATTAGGGATGAGAACGCAAAAGATGAATCTACCACTAAAGTGAACAACACTTCAACTGAATCTACCATCAAAGAAAACAACACTTTCACTGAATCTACCATCAAAGAGAACAACACTCCAACTGAATCTGCCAAAGGATGCAACAACATTCCAACGAATGTTACCATCAAAGAGATCGACACTCTCTCCATTACCAGAGATGGACCATTAGAAATTAAACAATCAAAGACAAATATATCAAAAAGAAAAACCATCAAAGAAAAAAATACTACAACTGAATTTAACATTAGAGAGATCAGCATTCTACCTGAATCTTCAGTCAAAGACAACATCGCTCCCAAAGAATGTCACATTGACACTTCCTCTACCATGACAGACAAACCGTCAAAGAGAAAAACAACCAAAGAGAAAAAGACTGCAACTGAATCTACCAACAAATCGAACAACACTTTAACTGAAACAACCATCAAAGCGAACAACTCTCCAACTGAATCGAACATCATTAAAGATAACAACGCCCAGACTAGATCTACCATCAAAGAAAACAACTCTCCAAATGGATCTGCCATTAAAGACAACAACGCTAAAACTGAATCTACCATCAAAGAAAGCAGCACTCCCTCTACAATAAAAGACAAATCATCAAAGAGAAAGATGTCAAGGATAAAAACCGTCAAAGAAAAAGTTATCGCAACCGAATCTCACATCAAAGAGGACAACACTACAATTGGATCTACCATCAACAACAAAAGCGCTTCAACTGAATCTGCGATCGAATACAGAATCACATCAATTGAATCTACCATCCAAAACATGAACACTACAACTAAATCTACCATCAAGTACAACAACTCTGTAACTGAATCAACCATAAAAGAGAGCAGCATCTACTCTACCATCAAAGATAAATTATCAAAAAGAAAAATATCAAAGAGAAAGATCACTAAATACAAAAACACTGCGACTAAATCTAAAATCAAAGGGAACGCCACTACAACTGAGTCTACCATAAAAGAATACAACTCTTCAACTGAATCTACCATCAAAGGCAGCAACACCCCAGTCAAATCTGCTATCAAAGACAACAACTGTCCAACTGAATCTACCATTAAAAAAAAGAACTCTACAGCTGAATCTGTCAATAAAGACAGCAACTCTACAACTGAATGTACCATAAAAAACAGCAACACTCCAACTAAATCTACCATTAAAGGAAACAACACTTCATCTGAATCTACCATCACAGAAACCAACACTCCAACTGAATATCCAATGGGAGGCAACAACTCAACAAGTGAATCTACAACCATAGACAGCATTAACACTACAACTATATCTGCTATTAAAGAGGATAACACTCCATCTAGAACTCCTACTGAAGAGAACAACAATCAAACCATGAAAGTGAACACTGCGCAGGCAGAATATATCATACGATCCGGTACCCAAAAGGTACGTATCTATTTTCACGCGGTAATATTTTTCAACTCGGATTTCATTCAACAGTCTTGAGATATAGGTGCACAAATAATTGTTTTTAAATAACAAAAACGTATGTATCACTCAAGGCCGCACCATATACATGTACATATATAGAGGCAAATAAATAATATGTAGAAACGCATGTATACAATTCTCAACTTCTACACTTTTTATTCTAGTACTGTGAAATTGTATCAGATCAGACAAACTGTCGTTTTCTACTTCAAAATATCAATGATATTTCGTTGTCTTTATCATATTTAGTTCCTTTAGTTATGATTAAGGTATGTGCACATATTAATTTTAGATTCATTCAGCCTTTCCACGATTTTGTATAGGTATTATCAGAGGGAAAATACAGCGTTTCGAGTCAGATTCCAAGCAGCCTGAAAGGAATCACTGACGATCCTGTCGTGCAAGAGAGCACCTGCCTCCCTGAGATGATCCTGGTAAAGGCTGGAGATGTAGAGCAAAATCCAGGTCCATTCGATAGGTAGACATCTTGCTCCTATATATATATATTTTTTTTTTTTTGATTTTTTTTTTTTTTTTGGGGGGGGGGGGTTGGGGTGGGGGTAAGCGCAGTACTCCAGTCGTCATATGATTTCTTATGTTTCCTTTTCTCTGCTGCGTATCAGGACAATTACCCCCTGGACAAGGACAATCACTCCTAGAAAATTACACCGCCCGAAAAAATACCCCTCACGGACAATAACCCCCCCCCCCCGAAAAAAAATTCTCCAAGGACAACCACTCCCAAGGACAAATACCCCCGGAAAATTACCCCCTAGGACATTACCCCCCATGGACAATAACCCCCAATGACAATTACCCCCCTCCCGAAAATTACCCCCCCCCCTCTCCCTGTTCATTAAAGTTAATGTCTACCCTGATAATAAGTTGGTTTTAATCAAAGTATAATTTTTTACGGGTGGAATTGTCTTAGGGGGGGAATTGTCCAAGGGGGTAATTTTCCAGTTGGTAATTGTCCTCGGGGGTGGTTGTCATCGGAGGGGGGAGGGGGCATTTTTCGGGGGGGGGGGTAATTGTCCCTCTGGCAATTGGCCGGGGGGATGATTGTCCAAGGGGTAATTGTCCTAGAATCCTCTTGGTAATTTACCACAATCCAATGAAGGTTTATGTTAACAACAAACGTCCATCCACTACGGAATATTTTTTTTTTTTAATCTCATCGAATGAAAATGTATTCTTTATATTCTACTAGATTCAATCAAAACATAACGTCAAACATATGATCATCGATGAAAAAGGAAAGGGAAAAGAGGTATCTTTCAATGCCTTCAGAAAATGTGTCAAAGCTCATCTCTTCTGTTAATAACATAATTGTAACCCCAAATAAACATGTAGATGGAAACTGCTCTATATAAATACATCATTATTATTATATTATTATCATTATTGTCCTTAGAATACAGCCGACAGAACCATTATTTTTCAACTATGCCAAGTTGTCGAATAAATTCGAAAATACGTTAAGAATGGAACACTCAAAGGTAGACAATATCGGCACTAAAAGACCCAAATGGATCCTATCTGGACTGGTGGAAAAGATCGTTCTAGGTTCCAGAAATCTTTCCCACTTCTATATCAAAGTAACTTATTGATATCAGAGTGAAACCATTCGCTAAAACTAGTTAGGCCTCTTACTACTCGAAGGTGAATTTAACGCTTAGATATACTGCTTCATAATTATGTTCATTCTTCCATACATGTATGTTTATTTTTCAAGAGTACTTAACGTTTCCGGGTTCTTGTTTAAACAGATCAGTAGACACACAAGAACAAATGTAGGTTATCTTCCCAATTTCTTATTTACACAGAGCAGCGAATATTCAAGAACAAGAACTGATAGACCTGGCGTACGATGTACCTTCATCAAAATACACCAATTTGTGCAATACACTTGGTGTATCGTACAATCGGAGCCAAACCATTCTTGACAGACATCTCTTAGATTTCACAAGATCACTGAATGCGGTATTCTTTGAGTGGAAGGACAGACAGAGGGATGGCACAAATTGTCGTCAAGTTATAGCTACGGCGCTACGTAGTGTTAACCTGGACGCACTCGGTGACAAAATGTCCACAGGTACACCAATTTATTTTGAAATGCACTTTAAAGACCTTTTCTTGGCATTTAATATTATTCTATGTCATAACAGTATTTTGTGTTCATTATTCATGCATTATTGTCATTTCCTTGGGGGCTGGCCGCCTATAGTAACTGACAATTTTGAAAATAACTGTTATAAGACAAAATGCAAGAATTAGACACAGCACGTGTCTTCTTCCACCAATCCTAAAGAAAAGTGAAAAATTCAAAAACCTAATAAAGGCACAATTACCCATCATGATGAATTTCACTTCATTCTTTAAATTCCTATTAATCGTAATATATCGCATTTAACCGTGAATCATACGATTAACCAATTGGTGCTTTATAGAAAGGTCAAGGAAAAGTTTTTTCACTATGTTGTTTGAAACTTGGTATAGATTATGTGGCTTCATAATCGAGCTTTTGGTATGTAGGCCGAAACAAAATGATATATGATTAATGTTCATTGAATCTATGTTAACAAATTCTAAATAATTTCCCAGAAACAACAAGATTTAATATCTTACTTTGTATGCATTCTTAAAATTCCAAAACTCTTTTTAATACTGATTCGAAACATAAAGAATATTTAAAATCTTGGTAAAAAAAGAAAGAACCAATATCATGTTTAAGGTAAAAAGGAAAGTGGGATAACATTATATATAACAGTAATATTTACGCTCGAAAATACCCAAAGTGTATGGCTTCCTGTAAATAGTGGTATATAGAAGCATTGCTGTATGTATTATGTTTACGGAACAATTCTGTATACCATTAGCCAAAATGATTTAAAATGAAATGTTGTTCCCATTACATATATTTTCCTAAAATATATGGGGAGAAAAGTATTCACTAAATTATTATGAAGATTGTTCATGGACGTCATATAACAAATAGTTCATTTGAGAATGAAAAAAATCACACGACTGTACTAATTTTTCCAACAGGTGGCTATCTCCCGCAAGAAGCAGCTCCAACTGGTAAGCAAGCATTGTTTTGTTAAGGTAGTGAACATGTCAGTTTCAATATCTAATAACTCAAACGTGTTGGGTAACATTAATTTAATATGTTGACAGTGTCTTGGTAATTATAGTTTTCTCCACTATAATTCGTCTCAGATCGGTGATAATTAAATTCATGGTGAAACTATTCCGGTTTCTCAAAAAAGACAGAGAACTCGACCGGTGTTTCATTTGTATTTAATAGCTGAATATACAGGTGTCTATTTATGTAATTGGGTATCACGTGAAATAGCGAAAATGAGAGTTCACTCAGAAAGTTGGCATTTCGAATTTTCCTTTTTTGTCCTACCACTAGAACACTAGATACTAAAAACCATCATAAAATAGGATAAGTTTGCTAGAAATTTTTCAATAAAATTTTGTTTTTATCTGTGTAAATTATTTACTCAGAATCAACAGTAGAAGACGAAACACAACCACTTACAAAAGAACAGGTAGATCAATGTGCTCAGGATTTCAAAACTTTCTACCGAACACGGTTATGCAAGATCAGGACGGATCCACTTGACTTCAATTCCATTTTAGAGTTCGAAAGGATTTACACGAATTTAGTTCTGCTAAGAAACGAAATGGGAACCACTAGGCAGATGCCCTTAGACTACGCCGAACTACTTACAACAAAAGTCAATGGAGTATTTCCAAAACGTCTCATGGTGGAAGGCGAAGGAGGAGCAGGTAAAACAACATTCTGTTCCAAGATGGCATGGGACTGGGCGGAAAGAACTAAGGAGTTTGAAGAGTTCGACTGGGTTTTGGTTATTCCTTTTCGAAACACCAAGGAAGGTCAGACTGTAGGAGATATAGCAAAGACATATCTGTCAGATAGCAACACGGTTCAACCGCGCCAGATCGATAAATACATACTGTCTGCCCCTAAAAAAGTGTTTATCATATTTGACGGACTAGACGAGTATGAAGGGGATATCCTCAAAGAGAGTTCAGATATCGCTAAGATTCTTCGGTCAGAGAAGTTTGTGGAATGTAGAGTCATGGTGACAACACGCCCGTGGAGAGCAGTTCGATTCAAATCGCATGAAATCATGATGCAAACATTTGCTTTTCTGGCCATAGCTGGGTTTGATAAAGAAAACATTTCGATTTATATCACTAAATATTTTCAGGATGACCCGGCAGGATATGAATTGATAAAGTATATAGAAAGCAATGACCAGATTCAAGAAAATATGGCTCCATTCCCACTTTACATAGCGATGCTTTGTATCTTGTGGCGGACTTCTGATGCCGACAAACGAAATATAATTCGGAAACTTAAAACGTTCTCCCAGCTGTTTACTGCGATAATAATTTCCCTCACAGACCACTGCTTGACAAAACAGCACCAGAACCCTGATGTTAAAATCCTTACAAACAAGGAGATGAAAAATTACCTATCACAAATTGGAAAAATTTCTTACTCTGGAGTTTTAGAAAAAAGGTTGATGTATACCGAAAATGATTTCAGCGGATATAATGAAGCAATGGAGGCATGTTGTAGGATAGGAGTACTGAGTCGAGAAATTCTTATAGTGCCAAGACAGGAAAGGCGTCTGAGTGAGACAAATCCTGTGACCTCGAGCGTATTCTTCCCTCACAAGTTGTTCCAGGAATACCTAGCCGGTATGTATCTTGCCTCTCTTTTTGAGTCTGATCATGAGCAGTATAAAATGGCGATGAATGGTGTGATTCAGAGAGCAGAAGAGTTTCGCTACCTTCTATACTTTACTGCATCTCAAACGAAGAACGTCGCTACTGATGTCACTAGCAGGCTAATTAAAATTGGACATGATAGACGTATTCTAGTAGATGTCACATTTGAAGCGTATGATGAAGACACAGCAAAAGTGGTTGGACAGCACCTCTTTGCAGAACAAAAGTCACTAAAAATCGATGACACGATGTCAGCGCATACTGTGTCAGGATACCTTTTCATCATGGAAAAGTTAACAATGGTGAGATATGAATAGTTGCTCAAAAATGCCACAACTGAAAGAGTAGTGTAAAGTGGAAAAATAAAACATCACATTTTATTATATAAATAATTCATGTATATATCATACAAAAACTATGAACAACAAAAAATAAAATAACTACTTAAAAAGAAAAAGGCGATAGTGGTCGGACAATACATATTTGCAAAACAAAAGTCACTACAAATCAACGACAACATGTCAGCGCACAGTGTGTCGGGATATTTCTTCATCATGGATAAGATAAGAATGGTAAGATTTAACAATAATTATTGCTAAAAAATGCCACATCTTTAAAAAAAGACAATATTGTAACAAAATATAATAAAACATCATATTTTATTACATGTATAAATGATTCTTTTTCCGGGATTTATTTCCGTTGAAAGCCATTTTGCCCTAAACATATTATTTTGGTTATATAAAGTGCGTCCCAGAAAAAACGAAACCGAGAATTATCGATGTTTTATCATAACTTAATCACAATTATAATTAATAAATGACACACATTTGTAAAGCTTAGATCCTCCTCTTTCACGCAGGGCCCTGGGAACGATTTAAAAAAAAAAAAAAAAAAGCGTCATTTGTGGCTGTCGGCTGTGTGACAATTTCGTACACGAAGCATAATGATATACATTAAATATATCAGACAACATTTTTTTTGCCCAGGGCCATGCTTTCACGCATGAGTGATTAAAAACAATTTAAAGAGGGGAAACCAAAAAGTCATTTTTAGGGCAGTATCTGAATTTCAAGGAAAAAAATACATTTCTAGAAAGTTCAATTTCTGCCCTTTCATATGACACCTCAATCAGGAAAAGTGAGCCAAGAATAACATAGTTCTGTTTGCTTAAAGTTATGCTCGCATTTCCATAATTTGATTAAACGAGTTCGTTTTCACTGGATGCCTGCCGTAGCAACAAACAGAGTCGACAAAAGACTTAACTCCGTTTCGTTGACGATCAGCCATGCACAAAGAAGACGAAAGACTTGATGCCTGGATGATCGTCAACGAAAGTCTGAAATTGTATACGGCTTTTTTATGGAAGAAATGAATGTATGAGAAAAAAATGGATATGATTCTCTCGCAAATACAATTAGACATACAAAAGTTCTTTAGCACATTTTATTTTATTCATAGGAAACTCTAATAGTGAGTAGAAGATCATGTGGTCTGACAGTTTCCCGTGACCTAGCAGACGTCATCTGCTCATCTACAGCATTAACAGCATTGGAAGTCTATGGCACGGCGCTCCATGACGACTTCTATGGCACCCTGGAGAGTAAAGTCAAAACGTCAAAGGTATGGAGAATCATCACAGAGAGTATGAATGAGGCGGACTGAGGATTATCTGAATGGGGTGGGGGGAGTTGTAAGACATAATTTTTTTCCCCAGAAAAATATATTATACCATCGGCCCTCTCCAGTCATTCTTACCATGTCTTTGTTGGTCATGCTTTACAATATCTATTATTGTCCGCATTTGACAAATAAGGTGACTATGAAATAGTGCAGTAACTTTAGTTATTGATGTTGGACTCACTCTGAAGCTTTCCGGAACAATTATAAAAAAATAATACACGAAACGAATAGTAAGAATAATGCATTAATTCTCTAGTTATGGTAATATCCATTTAAAAGATTATCGTTTATTGTTGATGCTAATTAGTTTTGCATTTCAATTGGAATTCCTATACAGACTTCTATTTGGTATGTGTGTGTGTAATTATGAGAATTATTAAAGAAAAACAATTGTTTGACATATGTTTCTCACCATAATAGGTTGAACGACTATCACTTAAATCCATGGCAATATCCAATGAGCAGGCATCGCGTAATCTGGCTAGATTCGTGAATAACCTCCCTAGACTGATGGATTTGACGCTACAAGACAATCGTTTTGACGGACAGTTTTACACCGAGCTAGCCTCTGCAGCACGCTCAGTGGAGGTAAGCAATTTTATTTAAATGAGAACTCACATAATTCGGTCGATATTATCTATAGAAAGAATGCCAAATGTCACAAATGAAAAGATTCGCTAGTTCTTTGTGGCCACTGGCGTACTGATTGGGCGGGGGAGGGGGGGGGGGGTAAGTTTTCTAAGTAAAAACTCCAATTTTACAGACACCATGTACAATATTTTCTATCAAGAGGATGTATCATGTTAGGTCACTAATAGGGTCCAGTCCATATGTCCCGTGCAACATATTTCCATTAAATGTTAATCGTGGGCATTTATAATGAAGTACCTTTTCAATAGAAAAGCCGTAATAAGTCTCCTTTGATACCTAAACTGCCCATGACGTACATTTTCAGTGATATTTACCAGTGCAACTCACAGAGATTGGAGCGTCAATTTGGATGTCAAGAAAAACACATTTATTATATGATATACATGTCGTATTTGCCTGTCATATCTTCATTGGGAGCCCTTTATATAACTGAACTGTTACCTTAAAACGTGATTGCAATCACTTAAGTCGATTCGACAACTAATAGTCGTTATTTTCCCACTAAAAGCCATTTTCAAGCCCTTTCGTTTTGAGGGAAGTTCTGAATTAGTATTGTCTTTCAAATGACGTTGGAATTTAACCTTTCATTTGTTTGGCCTGCAAATGGGACATAGTACCTTTAAAGGCGAGAAAATGTTTTTTTTTTTTGTTAATGTTCTGTACTACATGTATGGATCGGCCAATATCATATATCATTTTAGGTCTTTTTTTTAATGTCATATCATATCATATTATATTGTATTATATTACATTACAGTGCATTTAATTATATTATGTTATTCATTTATTTATCAATTTATTTACAGTGCTATTATAAGCAGGGTTGCCTCCTCAGTTCACAAACTGCTATCCGTGAGGACCTTACATAATTAAACAAAAACAATGCATATATAATATTTAAACACATAAATAACACAAAAAAACAAAAATTAAGAGTATAAAGATAAAATAACATAAGAAACGAGTATTATGAACCTTGAGTTTATGACATATAATCATACTTAATCCATTCAAATTTAGGAAAATGCTCACAAAACTGAGAAAAAAAAGGAAAAAACATAGGGCAAATAAGGAAAGTATCATATTAAGTAGCGATACATTGTGTTAATTACCAAAAATCATAGTCCATCTAATAACACATCTAGGAAATTGAAGAGACTAATAATGATTCTCATACCGTTATGAATTGTGTAAAATTTACCTTGATCCTGTTTGGATCTACAACATTGTAATTCCAATGCTTATTTCCTTAATCTTAAAGATTATCTTATCATATTTTATGTTTGTTTTATCCTATTTTCACACATATATATACATATATAGGTTAGAGCGTCAGGTCATTCGGTACGTAAACTTCACCTAGATCATCGGTGCCACAACGACATACTGCAGCATGGCTTGACTGTGGAAATGTTATTTCCAAACTTGGAGCACCTGCGTGTCACTACTCTCCAAACAGTGTCCCCTATCATCGTAAGATCCTTAGCCCATTCTGGACTTAAAGAGCTAACATTTGAAACAGCAGAATTTAATGACTATGATCCCATCCATGGAGATTCTTTTGAAGATAAGAAATATCATGTCCCTCTGGTCGGAGATCCCTCCTCTCTGGAACATGTTTTCTTGAATTCATTTCCACTACTAACCAATCTCGCATTCAACAACCTTGTAATTGGAAACAATCGTTGTAAAATAATCCTGAGCTCTCTCAAACAACATCAACACTTGAAAAGCTTATGGTAAGACATTACGTAAATTTCCAAAGTAAATATAACATTTTGTAGATGGATGTTGTAAATTAGAAGAGTGTCGTGCCCGAATATGAAAAACAAAAATGTCGCTTCGGGCACGTGCTTCGTTGTGTGCAATGCAACTTCCACAAGTGCCTCATCGAGGGTCGGTGATTCAAAGAGAATGAGGGATGGGGGGGGGGGGTTTAAAATCGGGCCCAAAATATTTTGCTCTCGAAAAATTTAAAATCGCGCCGGCCGAAAAGTCGCTCAGGGGGGGGGGGGGGGGGGGGGGGTAAGCGGACACTTTTTTTTTTTTTGGGGGGGGGGTATAAGCGGACACTTTTTTTTGGGGGGGGGGTCTCGAAATTTGAAAATTTGACATTTTTCTTCGTTGGGGGGGGGGGTAAGGTCACCTTTTTTAGGTTAGCCGTGGGCATATTTTTTTTTTTTTTTTTTTATAATTAAAAAAAAAAATCCAAAGGGGGGGGGGGTTTAGGTTTTTTTAGGGGGGGGGTTTACACACATAAAATACCAAAGGGGGGGTTGAACCCCCGAAACCCCCCCCTGCGTACGCCCCTGCACATGAGACACTTACCCTTTATCTTTTGATTATAGTAAAATCTATTAAGCTCATTTTGTTTATTTTCTTACGGCCAAATGTCAGCCTGTGATATGATCAAACATTTAGGATGACAATACGATATAAATGATTTGTTTCTTAAACCCGAAAACGTATAAATAGATTTATTTACGCAATGAACTGAGGACACTTTTCAGGATTGTTTTCCCTTTCAGAAAAAAACATATTCACTTTATTTTATCTATGATGTTTTCTCACTCTATAGTTTTGTTTCAACTTTTTTTTCTAAATTGCCAAGTGATGACGGCGTCGGCCCGCGAAACCCCGTCTCGGATCACATGCAGCCCCTGATTTGCTTTAATTTCGAGTACCAAAAAGTTGTAAAAGTCAAAAGTATCAGCTTTCCTTATTGACATTTTTAACCTGTCTGAATATTATTAATGTAGCTGGTATTTACATGTTAAGGGAGACGAGTGGACAACATTGGTAAATATGTTAACAAATTGAGCATGACCAAGCTGGTCATATTTGCCAATAAAATATTAATTATACAAACAAATCTAAGGTCACCGATTAGGCATGGTTTGTTATATAGAGGGCGCAAGTAGCTAGAAGTAGTGCCGTGGGCCTTTCATAGTTCTATCATTATTTTCTCAATTACTTTTTGATTTTATCTGTGCAGCATCATTCACTGTTACACTGATGAGGAGCTCGACCCCATTGTGTCAGCTAGCAACATGGAAAACAGGATGAAGGTTAACATTCAACACGACCAGGTAATTTAGTTGTTGATGCATCGATAGTCGATACAATATCAATACACTTAGAATCATAGACCTGATGCAGCTGTAAAAAAAAAAGAAGCCAATTAACATGGGTTGAGCAGAGTAATTTCATCCTGGGGCTTATACCGTTTCAAAGTTAAACATCATCATAATAATAATAATAATAATAATAATTCTCAGCTTTTAAATAGCGCAAATTACAATTAAGTCTCTAAGCGCTGAGCAATAACAGAAACTGTCCCAGTGAAACAAAATATTTATTAGAGAAAAAAAACACGCACAGATAAGAAGAGCTAGATATTATTGACATTAACCGCAAAGAGAATTTATTTCATTTCTTTATGATAATAATCAGAAATCGCTCTATAATATACAGTTTCGATATGATGGGTGGAGGTTAACTCCTGTGAATCCCAATGCAGCATGATTGCATTTGATTAAAATTTACGAGAAATTGAGTCTCTGCTTCAGAATTTCTTACCTATTTCTACAACCAAATATTTTAAAAAATTGTCATGTAGCAGCAATTTTGTTTGTCATGTAACAGCAATTTATCAAGACCTATTTTCACTACGGGTCCTGCAATCAAAATTTCACAAATACGACCGTACCTCTTGAATTTTAATCTGAAGTAATTTATATCTCATTGACACCGCGGAAATGACTATTCACTGAGTTGAAACTGACTGACTTTTCGTCATTGGGGTAATGAAATTGTTTGAATAGTCTGTTGTCAACTTGTGTCGGTCTCGGTGTGACTGGGGTATTAACTTTAATTAAAAAAAAAATAATATGGATATTTATATAGCGCCGGTATCCGTCAGGTTCTGACGCTCACGGCGCTTTACACATTTTACCCTGGTCGTAGCCGAGCTGCCAAAGTAACTAGCGCTCAAGCATATCAGGTACCCATCTACACCTTAAAAGTCACTGACTTACATACTCTCCAAGTTTATTTTTATGTTCAAATACATGAATAAGCAACTGCCACCTTCATTCGATAATTTTTTTGTTCATAATAATACAATTCATTCTTATCCAACTCGTATTTCTGAGAATTTTCATTTAACTAATCCCAGATTGTTGATTACACATAAATCAATCAGACACCATGGCCCCGATTTATGGAACAATTTATCTAAAATAATTAAATCATGCTCGACCCTTTATTCTTTTAAAGCGACACTAAAACGTCACATTAAATCTTCATACAAAATCGTTACTCATTAAACTCCGTCTCTTAATTAGAATATATTTTCAATTTATTAATTCTTAAAATACAATAGTATTGTATTATAAACATTACGTACCAGAACCCCATTCGCACTTGCACATGCACTTTCACTGCACCCACTTGATCAATTTCGTGTGTACAATTATATAATTTAAGAGTTTGCCGCTATTCTCTCGAGGCCGCCATGGATTTCAAGCTTACCGCTCATGATGGCGGTCTCCTGCGTTTTCTGTATAAATTTATCTTCTTCTTTTTTTTTCTTTTTTTTTTCATTGAAATTATATTTGTGTTTGTATGCATCTTATTCAATGTACTTAAAAATGTATAATTATGTAAAATGAAGAAATATTTGTTACTTGATGTATATGATTATGTTTCATTTTGAAAATGCAGAAATAAAAACAAACAAACAAACAAAACACCTGGGTGGAGAGTGGCAAATCAAATGTAGATTAACATCTTGCCAAAGGACATTAATGCCGCGACGGGACTTGAACCTCGTACATTGTGATCTGCAGTCGGATGACTTATCCACTAGTCCACAATACCTCTACAACATAACTGATTATATTTATTTGTGACAGGACCAAAAGCGTCTCGAATGTATAAAAATGTCATCAAGCTTAGCGGATGCTCTGTGCCATCGGACATCTATACAGGAGTTGAGTCTGATAGAGGGAACAATTTTCTCCAATGCTTGGTTTTCAGAGGAAAACCAAAGACAAATAGACTCGAAGGTAATTATAAGTGTGTCATTGTATTGGCAGCCAATTCTTCTCATTGAGTTATGAAATGTCGCACATGTGAATGAGAAGTTACTCATATATGACCTAACATGTGCATTGTTGTTGAACATGGCAAAATCTGAGCCTTCGGTCGACGAAAAAGGAACACCAAAGAGGTAGCTTACTGAGTAAATTACATTGATGGTCATCGGTTCTAATGTGCAGGCGCGTAGCCAGGGGGCGCGGCACGGGCGGTCGCCCCCCCCCCCCCGAAAAAAGATGCAGGCCATCAAAGTAAAAGGACGTAGGAATAAAAAGGAGCAGGCAAAGAAACATTTTTGAAAATTCAGACAAGGACTAAGAGTCGAAAACGGTACAACGAATCGTCTTCTTTCTCTAATAATTTAATTAAACGTCAAAGCTTCCGCGCTTCGCGCGAGAGGGGTGAAACTGAATTCAGACAAGGATTAAGAGTCGAGAACGGTACAACGAATCGTCTTCTTTCTATAATAATTGAATGAAACATCAAAGCTTCCCCCCCCCCCCTCCCTGTACCCGCCGCCCTATAGGGAACTGTTAGAGATTCGCACTTGTCGAGTGCTCACTACACCCCCCTCAAATAATATCCTACCTACGCACCTGCGGATGCCCCCCCCCCCGATCCCAAGGTCCAGATACCCCACTCCCAAATGACCCAGGCCCTTCAGAATTGAAGATGAGTTATCATTTTTATTATTTACCGATCTTCATTCTCACGTCTTCGCAGTTCAATATCTAATGCCCAAATGGATGGGGTTTTGTTTTAAGTCATTGCACAAAAATAAACTTGATCTCTCATTTCGCACGTTTTGTCGAAATTATTTCTTTTTCCATGGAATCACATCGGCATGATGACAACATTAAGCATGTTAAGACACAATTTTAGTGTGTTCAGAAGAGCGCTTTGCCATGAATATGGTCAAACCCTGTTTCTTTTCATTTTACACAGATGTCTTAATCGCGTAGTAGGTGGGGAGCGAAAGAAGTCACTGATCACTTATCAGTAATATTTTTCCTTTAAAATCAATCTCATATAAGCATTCATCAATCAACTCCTGAGCATGTTTATAATTGGTCCTTTCTAAAGAAAAAAAGGAAGATTTACTTCATTTCGAAAGGCCTAATGCCGATGCATTGGTAATGTAGAATGACAACAGACCTGTACAGTGGCGTACGCAGGATTTTTTTCAAGGGGGGGGGGGGGGAGGGTTTTAACATTTTGAAATCGGGCCGAAAATTTCGCAACGACTCAGCCAGCCGCTGAATAAGCTTTGGGGGGGGGGGGGTAAGGTCACCTTTTTTACAAAAAAAAAAAGGGGGGGGTGTTTCGGGGTGTTTTCTCAAAAATACACACATAAATAATTACAAAGGGGGGGGGTTCAACCAACAACCCCCCCCCCCCCTGCGTACGCGCCTGGACCTGTAGATAAAACGTTGGTGAATGGGCTTCCTTGGTGAAATGTAATTTAATATTAATGAATAGATAAAAATAGGCAGTTGGTTGAATTAC
This sequence comes from Strongylocentrotus droebachiensis, assembly GCA_035222895.1. Classification (NCBI taxonomy): domain Eukaryota; kingdom Metazoa; phylum Echinodermata; class Echinoidea; order Camarodonta; family Strongylocentrotidae; genus Strongylocentrotus; species Strongylocentrotus droebachiensis. Next base: position 30,219 of record JAVYIG010005936.1, read on the forward strand.
ATTTATTGTTAATTTTATTTTTCACCCTTTGTTCACCCACGCACAGTCATGTCAGCAATCCCTTTCATTATATGAAGTTAAATGAGTATAATTTTTTTCCCTTAGAGGTGGGAATTCCTACTCATATTTCTTGAATAACATAACAATGGTACTATCTGGTACTAGTACTGTTTGGTTACGGCCTTATGTATTTTTATAATTCACTTATGCCTTATTACGTACCTAATATCTGTTATTCAATTTGTAAATTCAATCAGCATATTCATCATAATTTTCATTATCATTATTATTATTGATATTATATGAGATTATCATCATCATTATCATCGTCATCTTTCACCTTTAACAGATTCAAAAGTTGTACCTAGAATATTGCAATCTCAAGAATAATGATTCAACAGCATCACGTGACCTAGCCAGATTTCTCTGTCTTCAGCCTAATCGTCTCACCGACTTGATGGTAAATAGGTATTGTGGATATCTACATGATGATTTCTACCAGGAACTTTCTCGTCTTGCTTCTTCCACAAAGGAGATTTCTAACGTTGCATTTGACATTTCCTAGTACCCGAAGATGGAAAGATCAGAAGTTTAACACAGGAAATAAAAATATCAGTTGATTCATGCAAGTTTGCTCTATATTCTTTGGATATATGTATAAATTATGATAAACATATTTTATATTATTCATTACTTCTTTCTAACTCGCCGAAAAGAATTGAAAAGTTGTTGTACCTTTCCGACAGAAAAAACTTGTTTTAGAAAAGTGGAATTTATTTCCTTGCCTTGTTATGAAACATTTAAAAGATTGAAGAAACACAGTGCCATTGTTATTTGTGTGTTAGTAGCTAGAAGTAATAGCGGTTTTATTAGTAGTAGTATCAGTAGTAGAAATCAGGGCCCTCAAAACGGCGGGGCTCGGGGCCCGAGACCCCGACCCCCACCCCCGCCCTTTTACTTGATTGTAATACTCAATATGTTGTTTTTTATAAAAGAGAGAGAGAGGGAGAAAAATGACACTAAATCTTTAATGGTCAAATTGTTAAAAATCATGGAAACCGAAAACTTGTGTCGGAACGCATATCAAAGGAATGGTAGGTACAGGCCGTTTGCATAGCAAATCATAGACATGGTAAATGCCCCTAGAAGGGGTCTGGGAGGAGGCCGATTTGATGTACCTTAAAGAATATAACATAATTTAAGCTTAGGCGGACAGGGATTAACTGCAAGGATTGAAATGTGAAAAAGTCAAACAAAATTGGCAATAAATTGTATGGGTTTGTTTTACATTAAGATATTGTTTGTGATACCTATATTAATTAATTATATCTTTCGACAATGTTTCATCATGCAAACTGGTCTTTAAATTCTTTTATACCGTTTTATCTCTTTATGTTAAATATGATCGTGATGATCTGTGCCTCTGAGTTTTACTATGGATTGTCAGAATTATACAAAAAATCCTAGAATTATATTTGTTTTCGTATGACTGCCTTGTATACGTCTTCTCCTGTGGTTTCATGCAGGACAGCTAGAAGCTATATTTTCATTTGTTTTAATGTACACTGTTGGTCATAAAGGTGGATTAATAAATTTTTACCCCAATTTATGGAACGATTTTGACAATGATTGATTCCTAATAGATCTAAATAATAGTATACATTCTCAGATGTTATTTAATAATAGTTTGCGAGTGTTTGTTTTGCGTGACTGCTAAAGCATGTGTGTGCTACTATGCTACTCAACTAGGGGACCTACGTCCTTAAGTCATAACTGACAGTAACGAGGATTAATGCCTCACACAAGGGCAATGTTCATTTTTTTTTTTTTTTTTTTTTACTTAATGATAAGTTTTATGAAATCATGCTTTCCGGTAATTCCTGGAAAGCATGGCTATGGCAAAATCACGCGTCCGGTAATTACCGGAAAGCGTGATTTGCCATGCACCCGGTAAATCTGAAAATAACAGATTTTTGTATTTTTTACGATTTTTGCGGCCCCGTTTTATAAAAAAGATGATGTACAGGTTTAATTTGTGGGTCGTTGGAATTTTGTGCACGCGTTACCATTGAATTTGGTCTAAAACCCACTCGGCTGCGCCTCGTGAAACCATTCAAAGGTACCTTGTGCACACATTTCCTACCGATGCACTCTAACCTGTGCATCATTTGTATACTAAAGGAGGCGCAATGGCTCAGTGATAGAGCAGTGGTCTCGTATAACCGGGAGGTCCCGTGTTCGAAACGAAGTCGATGCGCATGTGCCCTTTGGTAATGCTATGGTCACATTACCCAAAAGTAGCCTGCTCGGCGGCTGAGCGGCGAGTTTTTAACCAATTCTGCCCGGCGGCTGCCCGGCCACCGAGCGGCGCCCGCCCAGGCAACGCTCGGTCGCCGCTGAAGTTTTAGCGCGGAGTTAAAATTTGGACGGCGCCTGCTCACTTTTCACTCGCAGCCCAAAATACGCTCGGTGCCTGGGCAGTCGCCCGACCTAATCGCTGGGCGATGCCTAATTCCAGCAGCGACCGAGCAGGCTACTGATCGGTCGGTCGCTGCTCTGATTAGTGACCATAGCTTAAGGCATTAATCTTCATGGTTTATAGCCCTTTGGTATACAACCAGGGTGTCTACTACCCAATTGGTTTATTCGCATATGGTCTACACCCAGTCAGCCTACTATCCACAATTCCACATGGTCTACTTATCATTTGGTCTAATGATCAATTAGGCCAAAAGTCATTTGGTTTAATTTCCATTTGGTCTAATCTCAAATATGTGTATATAGCTACTCTTTTGGTCTATCACTCATTTAATTTGGTCTAATTGCCAGTTTGTCTGATGCCAATTTTGTCCATTATAATCCATTTGGTCTTATAATCATTTAATCATTAATAATAATAATCATCACTGAAACGATTACTAGACCTTATGAATAGTAGACGAAATGGTCACTAGACAAACTGGGAATTAGATTAATTGCTTATTAAACTAAATGAAGCACATGCCTTGATATGTTTCTTGTTTTTTTAACTTAAAACTTTGAGTTAAAAGCTTAATTACAATCAAATAAATTCAAAATGTACTATTTATATTAATCGATACCGCACAACACTTTTTAAAATCATCACTTTGATAATAAACGCAATTCGATGGACATGTAGTACTTATATAGCGTCTAAAGCTACACAGTGATTAATACACTTCGGATCATGAAAATGATAAAAGTATATCATGTATTCACTATCGTTTAAATTGATAGTTCTCAAATTTTGTGTGTTCTTTTTTGTTGTCCCTATGAATGGCATCTCAACAGATAGAGAAGGTGTGCATTCAGGGTTGTAATCTAGAGGAGAATGACCCCTCAGCATCACGTGACCTAGCCAGGTTTATGTGTCTCCTGCCTTGTCTCACCGACCTGACGATAAAGGACTATGACGATCAATCCCAAAATCTTTTCCTTCGTGATGATTTCTACCACGAACTTGCTCGTCGGGCCTCATCCTCAAAGGTGATTTGCAAGGTGTATAACGTTAACCAGGAATACGGGACATTGTCCATATGGTAACTAGAATGAAGAATAATGAAACTGTCAACTACTTTGTACCACAATTTACGAGCAAACCAAATGAGTTAAACCGTATCTAGTAAAGAAAAGTCATTTGATGTTTTATTACCATAATCTATGTGAATGATTGTTTCGTTTCATTAATCGACCCTTAATGACCGTGATGTTCAGTAATTACAGCTCCTACCACATCCCTTGATCTGTTTATTGGTTTAGAACTTCAAGCTAAAAGCTCAATTACAGTCTAATAAATTCAAAATGTCAAATTTATGTTATCGGTACATAACACATTTAGAAAAAGTACCTTGATAATAGGCGCAATTCGATGGACAAGCAATACTTGGTACATCATTATTATGTTCTAATTCTATAGCGTGTTAACCTACAATGTAATCGATACTACACTGACGGTCATGAAAACGATAAAAGTATATTATGTATTCTCTATTGTTTAAAATTGATAGTTCTCAAATTGTGTGTCCTTTTTTTTTGTCGCCATGAATGGCATCTCAACAGATAGAGAAGGTGTGCATTCACGGTTGTCATCTAAGCGAGAATGACCCAACAGCATTACGTGACCTAGCCAGGTTTATGTGTCTCCTGCCTTGTCTCACCGACCTGACGATAAAGGACTATGACGATCAATACCAAAATCTTTTCCTTCGTGATGATTTCTACCACGAACTTGCTCGTCAGGCCTCATCCTCAAAGGTGATTTGCAAGGTGTATAACGTTAACCAGGAATACGGGACATTGTCCATATGGTTAACTAGAATGAAGAATAATGAAACTGTCAACTACTTTGTACCACAATTTACGAGCAAACAAAATGAGTTAAACCGTATCTAGTAAAGAAAAGTCATTTGATGTTTTATTACCATAATCTATGTGAATGATTGTTTCGTTTCATTATTCGACCCTTAATGACCGTGATGTTCAGTAATTACAGCTCCTACCACATCCCTTGATCTGTTTATTGGTTTAGAACTTCAAGCTAAAAGCTCAATTACAGTCTAATAAATTCAAAATGTAAAATTTATGTTTATCGGTACATAGCACATAAAAAATTACCTTGATAACAGGGGCAATTCGATGGACAAGCAATACTTTAATAGCACATCATTATTATGTTCTAATTCTATAGCGTGTTAACCTACAATGTAATCGATACACTGACGGTCATGCATGAAAATGATAAAAGTATATCATGTATTCCCTAGCGCTTAAAATTGATAGTTCTCAAATTGTGTGCGTTCTTTCTTTTGTTGTCGCCTTGAATGGCATCTCAACAGATAGAGAAGGTGTGCATTCAGGCCTGTAATCTACGTGAGAATGACCCAACAGCATCACGTGACCTAGCCAGGTTTCTGTGTCTCCTGCCTTGTCTTACCGACCTGATGATAAAGGACTCTGGCGATCCATACGAACATCTTTTCCTTCGTGATGATTTCTACCACGAACTTGCTCGTCAGGCCTCATCCTCAAAGGTGATTTGCAAGGTGTATAACGTTAACCTGGAATACGGGACATTTGCCATGGTTAACTAGAATGATGAATAATGAAACTGTCAACTACTGTGTACCACAATTTATGAGCAAGCAAAATGAGTTAAACCGTATCTAGTAAAGAAAAATCATTTGATGTATTATTACTATAATTTAATTGATTGTTTCGTTTTATTAATCGACCCTTAATGACTGTGATGTTTAGTAATTACAGCTCCTATCACATCCCTTGATATTTTTTTTCGCTTTAGAACTTCAAGCTAAAAGCTTAATTACAGTCTAATAAATTCAAAATGTAAAATTTATGTTTATCGGTACATAGCACATAAAAAAATTACCTTGATAACAGGAGGCAATTCGATGGACAAGCAATACTTGGTACATCATTATTATGTTCTAATTCTATAGCGTGTTAACCTACAATGTAATCGATACACTGACGGTCATGAAAATGATATAAGTATATCATGTATTCCCTAGCGCTTAAAATTGATAGTTCTCAAATTGTGTGCGTTCTTTCTTTTGTTGTCGCCTTGAATGGCATCTCAACAGATAGAGAAGGTGTGCATTCAGGCCTGTAATCTACGTGAGAATGACCCAACAGCATCACGTGACCTAGCCAGGTTTCTGTGTCTCCTGCCTTGTCTTACCGACCTGACGATAAAGGACTCTGAAAATCAATACAATCATCTTTTCCTTCGTGATGATTTCTATAACGAACTTGCACGCCAGACCTCATCCTTAAAGGTGATTTATAAGGTGTTTTAACGTTTACCTGGTATACGGGACATTGGCCATATGGTTACATGATAAATAATGAAACTGTTCACTACTTTGTACCACAATTTACGAGCAAACAAAATGAGTCACACCGTATCTAGTCAAGAAAAGTCATTTAATGTTGTATTACCATAATGTGAATGTCAATGTTTGTTTTATTAATCGACCCTTAACCCTAATAAGGCCGGGGGCCATTATGCCCCTCCCCCGCGATTTTTCTGAATGTTCGGGAACACATACGGATGGCGCTCCGCCGCTCGCTGACTTTTGTCTTTCGAGTCTTGCGCATCTGTGAAAAACAATTTTTTTTGAAAATCAGACGTACAGTTACAAAGTCACGTGACCTTTTGTCTTTGCATGTCAGCCCGAAAATCACTCATCAGTTTTCGTGATTTGTGTAAAAAACGTATGGGATGTCATTTTTCCTAAAAGGAGATAAAACATTGGTTATTGAGTCTTGTTTAAAGTTTAGGTGGTTTTATGGGGAGTCAAAACATTTGAATTGTAGTTAGAAATGAAATAAAACAACAAACGCAATAAAAAAACATTTGTTAAAAAAACTGTAAAATACATAAGAAATTATCACAACAAAATATAACATAAGGAATAACCTAACTCTTCCATTTGTTTTGTCGTATTATTGTTTGAAATGGTCTAACGAATACATGTATGAAAAAGAATGCTTAAATATAAAGAATATAGGATTTATGGGTAAAAAGGTGAATTTTATGGCTTATTTGCATGAATTACCATAAATTGCAAATGAGTGAATTTTTCAAAAAATGAAATTTACCATAGTATTCTATACACTTTATTTGCAGGGGCAGGGGCGTAAATCCGTACCGAGGAGTGGGGTGGATGATCGGCGATAGCCATCACATACTAGCACGAGCACACGCCCACACTAATTTACGCAAGCGCGCGCGATCGCGCACGCACAAACACACAACACACACACACACACACACGCACACACACACACACACGCTCATTAGTGGTGTGTGGGTGATAGGCCTACCGCGCGAAGCGCTTAAGCTTAGACGTTTCCTTAAATTATAAGTAAAAGAAGACGATTTATTGTACCGTGATCTACTGTAAACCCTTGTCTGAATGAATCCCCCCTCCCCCCCCCCCCCCCCCCCTCCCGCGCGAAGCGCGAAAGCTTTGGCGTTTCATTAAATTATTATAAAAAGAAGACGATTTGCTGTACCGTTCTCGACTGTAAATCCTTGTCTGAATTCAGTTCCCCCCCCGGCCCCCCCCCCCCCTCCCGCGCGGAAGTTTTGGCGTTTCATTAAATTATTAGAGAAAGTAGACGATTTGTTAAACCGTGCTCGACTCTTAATCTTTGTCTGAATTCGGTTTACCCCTCCCGCGCAAAGCGCGGAAGTTTTGACGTTTCATTAAATTATTAGAGAAAGCAGACGATTCGCAGACGATTCCTTAATAAGCCCTATTTATCTGAATTCAGTTTCCCCCTCTCGCGCGAAGCGCGGAAGCCTTGACGTTTCCTTAAATTATTAGAGAATGCAGACGATTGGGTGTACTGTTCTCGACTCTTAATTCCCGTCTGAATTCAGTTTCCCTTTCCCGAAAAGCTTAGACGTTTGATTTAATTATTATAGAAAGAAGACGATTCGTTGCACCGTTTTCGACTCTTAATAAGCCATATTTATCTGAATTCAGTTTCCCCCTCTCGCGCGAAGCGCGGAAGCCTTGACGATTCCTTAAATTATTAGAGAATGCAGACGATTGGGTGTAATGTTCTCGACTCTTAATCTTTGTCTGAATTCGGTTTACCCCTCCCGCGCGAAGCGCGAAAAGCTTAGACGTTTGATTTAATTATTATAGAAAGAAGACGATTCGTTGCACCGTTTTCGACTCTTAATAAGCCCTATTTATCTGAATTCAGTTTCCCCCTCTCGCGCGAAGCGCGGAAGTCTTGATGTTTCCTTATAGTGACATACTGTATACGTGTAGGCTATACATTAAAAGAAAAAAATCATTTCTCATGCATTAATGCTGAAATTGAAACAATCACATTTTTTTCTTCTTCTTCTTCTTCCTTTTTTTTTTTCCTCTCTTTTTTTGGGTAATATCAGGGGGGGATGATTGTACAGGCCATCCCCCCCTACTTCAAGCCAGGGGGAATGCAGCCCCCAACCCCCGGGATTTACGCCCCTGGACATGGTGCAAATTTTCGCGGCGATCGGCCGTTTCACGGCCGAGATCTAAGGGGTGGGGGCATAATGGCCCCCCTGCCGTATTCAGACCTCAAATAGCCCGGCCTTTTTAGGGTTAATGACCGTGATGTTCATTAATTACAGCTCCTACCACATTCCTTGTTATGTTTTTTGCTTTAGAAATTTAAGCTAAAAGCGTAATTACAGTCAAATTAAATTCAAAATGTAAAATGTATGTATATCGGTACATAGCACATTTTAAAAAAATTCCCTTGATAATAGGCGCATATCTATGGACATGCAGTACTTAATAAGTCATCATTATTTTCTAATTCTATAGCGTGTTAACCTACAATGTAATTAATAAACCGAAGGCCATGCAAATAATTAAATTATATAATGTATTTCCTATCGCTTAAAATTGATAGTTCTCGAATTTTGTGCGTTGTTTTTTTGTCGCCTTGAATGGCATTTCAACAGATAGAGAAGGTGTGTATTCAGGGTTGTAATCTACGTGAGAATGACCCAACAGCATCACGTGACCTAGCCAGGTTTATGTGTCTCCTGTCTTGTCTTACCGACCTGATGATAAAGGGCTCTGACAATCAATACAATCATCTTTTCCTTCGTGATGATTTCTACAACGAACTTGCACGCCAGGCCTCATCCTTAAAGGTGATTTAAAAGGTGTTTAACGTTTACCTGGTATACGGGACATTGGCCATATGGTTACCTAGAATGATAAATAATGAAACTGTTCACTACTTTGTACCACAATTTACGAGCAAACAAAATGAGTCACACCGTATCTAGTCAAGAAAAGTCATTTGATGTTTTATTACCATAATGTGAATGTGAATGTTTGTTTTATTAATCGACCCTTAACCCTAATAAGGCCAGGGGCCATTATGCCCCCCCCCCCCGCGATCTTTCTGATTGTTCGGGAACACATACGGATGGCGCTCCGCCGCTCGCTGACTTTTGTCTTTCGAGTCTTGCGCATCTGTGAAAAACAATTTTTTTTGAAAATCAGACGTACAGTTACAAAGTCACGTGACCTTTTGTCTTTGCATGTCAGCCCGAAAATCGCTCATCAGTTTTCGTGATTTGTGTAAAAAACGTATGGGATGTCATTTTTCCTAAAAGGAGATAAAACATTGGTTATTGAGTCTTGTTTAAAGTTTAGGTGGTTTATGGGGAGTCAAAACATTTGAATTGTAGTTAGAAATGAAATAAAATAACAAACACAATAAAAAAACATTTGTTAAAAAAACAGTAAAATACATAAGAAATTATCACAACAAAATATAACATAAGGAATAACCTAACTCTTCCATTTGTTTTGTCGTATTATTGTTTGAAATGGTCTAACGAATACATGTATGAAAAAGAATGCTTAAATATAAAGAATATAGGATTTATGGGTAAAAAGGTGAATTTTATGGCTTATTTGCATAAATTACCATAACTTGCAAATGAGTGAATTTTTCAAAAATTTAAATTTACCATAGTATTCTATACACTTCATTTGACATGGGTGCAAATTTTCGCGGCGATCGGCCGTTTCAAGGCCGAGATCTTAGGGGTGGGGGCATAATGGCCCCCCTGCCGTATTCAGACCTCAAATAGCCCGGCCTTTTTAGGGTTAATGACCGTGATGTTCATTAATTACAGCTCCTACCACATTCCTTGTTATGTTTTTTGCTTTAGAAATTTAAGCTAAAAGCGTAATTACAGTCAAATTAATTTCAAAATGTAAAATTTATGTATATCGGTACATAGCACATTTTAAAAAAATTCCCTTGATAATAGGCGCATATCTATGGACATGCAGTACTTAATAAGTCATCATTATTTTCTAATTCTATAGCGTGTTAACCTACAATGTAATTAATAAACCGAAGGCCATGCAAATAATTAAATTATATAATGTATTTCCTATCGCTTAAAATTGATAGTTCTCGAATTTTGTGTGTTGTTTTTTTGTCGCCTTGAATGGCATTTCAACAGATAGAGAAGGTGTGTATTCAGGGTTGTAATCTACGTGAGAATGACCCAACAGCATCACGTGACCTAGCCAGGTTTATGTGTCTCCTGTCTTGTCTTACCGACCTGATGATAAAGGGCTCTGACAATCAATACAATCATCTTTTCCTTCGTGATGATTTCTACAACGAACTTGCTCGTCAGGCCTCATCCTCTAAGGTAATTTGCAAGGTGTCTTACCGTTTACCTGGAATACGGGACATTGGCCATATGGTTAAATAGAATGATGAATAATGAAACTGTAATCTACTTTGCACTATAATTTACGAGAAAACAAAATGGGTTAAACCGTATCTAATAAAGAAAAGTCATTAGATGTGTTATTACCATAATATGAATGATTGTTTCTTTTTATCAATCGACCCTTAATGACCGTGTGTTTTGCTTTAGGTCTTCAAGCTTAAAGCTTAATTACAGTCATATAAATTCAAAATGTCAAATTTATGTTTATCGGTACATAACACATTTAGAAAAAGTACCTTGATAATAGGCGCAATTCGATGGACATACAATACTTAGTACGTCATCAGTATTTTCTAACTCTATAGCGTCTTAACCTAAAATGTAATTAATACATTTTTACGATCATGAAAATGATAAAAGTATATCATGTATACTTTATCGTTCTCATTTTGTTTGGTTTCTTTGTTCATATTCATATTCATATTTATTTCATTTCCAACAGAAAGGTCAACAAAGATATTACATTTTTGCATACATAATTCATGTTGTTGTCATGAATGGCATCTCAACAGATAGAGAAGGTGTGCATTCAGGGTTGTAATCTAAACAAGAATGACCCAACCGCATCACGTGACCTAGCCAGGTTTCTGTGTCTCCTGCCTTGTCTTACCGACCTGACGATAAAGAACTATGACGATCAATACGTAGATCTTTTCTTTCGCGATGATTTCTACCACGAACTTGCTTGTCAAGCCTCATCCTCAAAGGTGATTTGCAAGGTGTTTTAACGTTTATCTGGAATACGCGACATTGGCCATAATGTTAACTAGAATAATGGATAATGAAACTGTAAACTACTTTGTACTACAATTTACGAGCAAACAAAATGAGTTAAACCATATCTAGTAAAGAAAATTCATTTGATGTTTTATTATATACCATAATTTGAATGATTGTTTCGTTTTATTAAATGACCCTTAATGACCGTGATGTACAGTAATTACAGCTCCTACCACATCCCTTGATCTGTTTATTGGTTTAGAACTTCAAGCTAAAAGCGTAATTACAGTCAAATTAAATTCAAAATGTAAAATTTATGTATATCGGTACATAGCACATAAAAAAATTACCTTGATAACAAGAGGCAATTCGATGGACAAGCAATACTTGGTACATCATTATTATGTTCTAATTCTATAGCGTGTTAACCTACAATGTAATCGATACACTGACGGTCATGAAAATGATATAAGTATATCATGTATTCCCTATCGCTTAAAATTGATAGTTCTCAAATTGTGTGCGTTCTTTCTTTTGTTGTCGCCTTGAATGGCATCTCAACAGATAGAGAAGGTGTACATTCAGGGATGTTATCTAAACGAGAATGACCCAACAGCATCACGTGACCTAGCCAGGTTTCTGTGTTTCCTGCCTTGTCTCACCGACATGACGATAAAGGACTTAGACAGTCAATACGAAGATATTTTCCTTCTTGATGATTTCTACCACGAACTTGCTCGTCAGGCCTCATCGTCAAAGGTGATTTGCAAGGTGTTTAACGTTTACATGTTATACGGGACATTGGCCATATGGTTATACCTAGAATGCTAATAATGAAACTGTAAACTACTTTGTACCACAATTTACGAGCAAACAAAATGATTTAAACCGTAACTAGTCAAGACAAATCATTTGATGCTTTATTACCATAATGTGAATGATTGTTTCGTTTTATTAATCGACCCTTTACCCTAATAAGGCCAGGGGGCCATTATGCCCCCCCCCCCCCTTCGCGATTTTGTTTGCTTGTTCGGGAACGCATACGGATGGCGCTCCGCCGCTCGCTGACTTTTGTTTTCGAGTCTTGCGCATCTTTTTAAACATTTTTTTGTGAAAATCAGACGTACCCTTGCAAAGTCACGTTACCTTTTGTCTTTGCATGTCAGCCCGAAAATCGCTCATCAGTTTTCGTGATTTGTGTAAAAAAACATATGGGATGTCATTTTTCCTAAAACGAGATAAAACATTGGTTATTGGGTCTTGTTTAAAGGTTAGGTGTTTGTTTTGGGAGTCAAAACAGTTGAATTGTAGTTAGAAATGAAATAAAACAACAAAACAAAAAAATACATCAGTTAAAAAAACAATAAAATACATAAGAAATTATCAAAACAAAATATAACATAAGGAATAACCTAGCTCTTCCAATTTTGTTGTCGTATTATTGATTCAAATGGTCTAACGGATACATGTACTGAAAAAGAATGCTTAAATAAAAGAATATATGAATTATGGGTTAAAAAGGTGAATGTTATGACCTTATTTACATAAATTACCATAAATATGCAAATGAGTGAATTTTTCAAAAATTTAAATTTACCATAGTATTCTATACACTTCACTTGACATGCGTGCAAATTTTCGCGGCGAGCGGCCGAGATCTTAGGGGGGCCATAATGCCCCCCCCCCCCCGGCCGTATTCAGACCTCAAATAGCCCGGCCTTTTTAGCGTTAATGACCGTGATGTTCAGTAAGTACAGCTCCTACCACATTCCTTGATATGTGTTTAGCTTTAGAACTTCAAGCTCAAAGCTTAATTACAGTCAAATTAAATTCAAAATGTTAAATTTATGCATATCGGTACATAGCACATTTTAAACAAATACCTTGATAAATAGGCGCATTTCCATGGACATGCAGTACTTAGTATATCATCATTATTGTCTAGTTCTATAGCGTCTTAACCTACATTGTAATTTATACACTGAAGGTCATGCAAATAATAAAAGTATATCATGTATTCCCTATCGCTTAAAAATTGATAGTTCTCAAATTTTGTGTGTTGTTTTTTGTCGCCATGAATGGCATCTCAACAGATAGAGAAGGTGTGCATTCAGGCCTGTAATCTACGTGAGAATGACCCAACAGCATCACGTGACCTAGCCAGGTTTCTGTGTCTCCTGCCTTGTCTTACCGACCTGACGATAAAGGACTCGGGCGATCAATACAAAGATATTTTCCTTCGTGATGATTTCTACCACGAACTTGCTCGTCAGGCCTCATCCTCAAAGGTGATTTGCAAGGTGTTTTAACGTTCACATGGAATACTGGACATTGGCCATATGGTTACCTAGAATGATAAATAATGAAACTGTAAACTACTTTGTACCACAATTTACGAGCAAACAAAATGAGTTAAACCGTATCTAGTAAAGAAATATCATTTGATGCTTTATTACCATAATGTGAATGATTGTTTCTTTTTATTAATTGACCCTTAATGACCGTGATGTTCAGTGATTACAGCTCCTGCCACATTTCTTGATTATTTTTTGTTTTCGGTTCATTACTTCAAGCTAAAAGCTTAATTACAGTCAAATAAATAAATAAAAATGTAAAATATATATTTATCGGTACATAGCACATTTAGAAATATTACCTTGATAACAGGTGCAATTCAATGGACATGCAATACTTAGTACATCATTATTATGTTCTAGTTCTATAGCGTGTTAACATACAATTTAACTAATACACTGACGGTCATGAAAATGATAAAAGTATATCATGTATTTCCTATCGCTTAAAATTGATAGTTCTCAAATTGTGTGTGTTCTTTTTTTGTTGTCGCCATGAATGGCATCTCAACAGATACAGAAGGTGTGCATTCACGGTTGTAATCTAAACGAAAATGACCCAACAGCATCACGTGACCTAGCCAGGATTCTATGTCTCCTGCCTTGTCTTAACGACCTGATCATAAAGGGCTCTGACAATTCATACAATCATCTTTTCCTTCCCGATGATTTCTACCACGAACTTGCTCGTCAGGCCTCATCATCAAAGGTGATTTGCAAGGTGTATAACGTTAACATGGAATACGGGACATTGGTTATATGGTTAACTAGAATGATGAATAATGAAACTGTAAACTACTTCGTACCACAATTTACGAGCAAACAAAATGAGTTAAACCGTATCTAGTAAAGAAATATAATTTGATGTTTTATTACCAAAATGTGAATTATTGTTTCGTTTTATTAATCGACCCTTAATGACCGTGATGTTCAGTAATTACAGCTCCTACCACATCCCCTGATATTTTCTTTCGGTTTAGAACTTCAAGCTAAAAGCTTAATTACAGTCAAATAAATTCAAAATGTCAAATTTATGTATATCGGTACATAGCACATTAACACAAATTACCTTGATAATAGGTGCATTTCCATGGACATGCAGTACTTAGTACATCATCATTATTTCCTAATTCTATAGCGTCTTAACCTACAATGTAATCGATAGACTGACGGTCATGAAAATGATAAAAGTAGATTATGTATTCCCTATCGTTTAAAATTGATAGTTCTCAAATTGTGTGTTTTTTTTTTTTGTCGCCATAAATGGCATCTTAACAGATAGAGAAGGTATGCATTCAGGGTTGTAATCTACGTGGGAATGACCCCACAGCATCACGTGACCTAGCCAGGTTTCTGTGTCTCCTGCCTTGTCTTACCGACCTGACGATAAAGGACTCAGACGATCAATACGCATATCTTTTCCTTCGCGATGATTTCTACCACGAACTTGCTCGTCAGGCCTCATCCTCAAAGGTGATTTGCAAGGTGTTTTAACGTTTACATGGAATACGGGACATTGGTCATTATGGTTACCTAGAATGATGAATAATGAAACAGTAAACTACTTCGTACCACAATTTACGAGCAAACAAAATGAGTTAAACCGTATCTAGTCAAGAAAAATTATTTGATGTTTTATTATCATAATGTGAATCGACCCTTAATGACCGTGATGTTCAGTAATTACAGCTCCTACCACATCCCTTATTATTTTTATTTTATTTAGAACTTCAAGCTAAAAGCTTGATTACAGTCAAATAGATTCAGAATGTAAAATTATGTTTATCGGTACATAACACATTTAGAAAAAGTACCTTGATAATAGGCACAATTCGATGGACATGCACTAGTACATCATTATTATGTTCCAATTCTATAGCGCGTTAACCTACAATGTAATTTATACACTGACGGTCATGAAAATGATAAAAGTATATTATGTATTCCCTATCGTTTAAAATTGATAGTTCTCAAATTGTGTGTGTTCCTTTTTTTTCCTGTCGCCATGAATGGCATCTCAACAGATAGGGAAGGTGTGCATTCAGGGTTGTCATCTACGTGCGAATGACCAAACAGCATCACGTGATCTAGCCAGGTTTCTGTGTCTCCTGCCTTGTCTTACCGACCTGACGATAAAGGACTTAGACAGTCAATACAATGATCTTTTCCTTCGCGATGATTTCTACCACGAACTTGCTCGTCAGGCCTCATCTTCAAAGGTGATTTGCAAGGTGTATAACGTTCACATGGAATACGGGACATTGGCCATATACCTAGAATGATAAATAATAAAACTGTAAACATACTTTGTACCACAATTTACGAGCAAACAAAATGAGTTAAACCGTATCTAGTAAAGAAATATCATTTGATGTTTTATTACCATAATGTGAATGATTGTTTCCTTTTATTAATCGACCCTTAATGACTGTGATGTTTAGTGATTACAGCTCCTACCACATCCCTTGATATTGTTTTTTCGGTTTAAAACTTCAAGCTAAAAGCTTAATTACAGTCAAATGAATTCAAAAGGTAAAAGTTATGTTTATCAGTACATAGCATTTTTTTTTAAATTACTTTGATAACAAGGGCAATTTGATGGACATGCAATACTTTAATAGTACATCATTATTATGTTCCAATTATATAGTGTGTTGACCTACAATGTATTCGATACACTGACGGTCATGAAAATGATAAAAGTATATTATGTATTCCCAATAAAGCTTTAGTAACTCCATGGTATTCCCTATAGTTTAACATTGATAGTTTTCGAATTTTGTGTTCTCTTTTTTGTTGTCGCCATGAATGGAATCTCAACAGGTAGAGAAGGTGTGTAGGAGTGTCCTAGTCGAGTTTGTTTGTATTGGTAGTTTTAAGAGTCGTTATATACCTCTCTTTAGAAATCTAGCCATCAGATTGGTCGAAATTGCAGTCGTGGTTTTAGCCATTCTCCCGTAAAGAGACAAACAATGCCAGTAATGGTCAATAGTTCATGAGTGATATTCCCGCAAGATTCCGGGTACCAGGAAAATAGTTGCGATCCCAATTGGTTTACGTGTTAAAACTTAGTTTGTGCGCAGTGCGGCTACCATTCAGTTTGTGTGCGATTAATTTGGTCGCTACATTTTATCTCGATTGTAGGCCTACATGTAATCTCCGATTTTTTAGTTTCTAAACTATATTTTATGTCTAAAGAACGTAAAAATGGCTGAAGAGACTCTTCCTAGATTTGAACTTCTTGATGATGATCAATTACAAGACTTGATTAATTCTGCGGACAGCAAGAACACAAAAAGTTCCGTGAAATTCTTTGTAATAATATTCGAAGGCTAGGTCTACCTGCAAGTTATCAACACAGACCTCGATATAGCGTAAACAAACTTGATTACCACAATTGGTAAGTCGCACATGTATTCTATGACCTTTTTTACGATATATAAAAGATATAATGACTGTTTTAATATTCGAGGAATAGTTGTTTTATGGGCTCTCGGGGATGTTGCATCTTGCTATCACCCCTCGGCACGCCTCGGGGTGATATCAGGATGCAACACCCCTTGAGCCTATAAAACAACTATTTCTCATAGTCATTATATCTATATTTTATTATCTCTCATTTCTAAACAGATTGAAAAGCTCTACATAGACTGCTGCCTGAAGAAAAATGATCGAATGGCATCGCGTGACCTAGCCATTTTTCTTTGTCTTCTGCCTTGTCTCACGGACCTGACGGTGGAGGACGCTAGTAAACTACTGCTATATGATGATTTCTACCTTGAGCTTGCTCTTCTTGCTTCCTTCTCAAAGGTAAGGTAAAATATGATAAACAAATATTGTTTTTTTCTCCCTTGTTCCGCCAACAACAACAAGCGTTATCGGCGATCCAGTGAAGGGGGTGTGGGTGGAGGAACGCCTTTCACAGCTCAAGTAGGGTCTCCCACCCCTTGATCTTTAGAAAAACCCTTTAAATAAATCTTGAAGACTCTGAAATATGACAGTCGCTCTTTTGATCAAGTTGCCTTTAAAAAAATGTTTCAATGATTATCTGTATTATTTGAAAGGATTGACAGCCGAACAGAATGATGGAAAGTTTTGAATAAAAGTTATTTAAATAAGAACATCACAACAGCATATCATAATGATTTTTATTATGATATTGCTCGTCTAGCTTCTACTTCAGTATCTGAAAGCATACCTCTTACAATGTCAATGACAAGTTTCTCATCTATTTGAATGACGGATTTTAGACATATTTGGTGATGGATTGTAAGCTCACAAACCTCCCACCCCCCCCCCCCCCCCCACCTCCGCTCCGTCACGAAAACACCCCACTATCGATATATTTAGCGGTACAATATACAATATCTGACAAGGGATTATTTCAGAAATCAAACCAATAAAAAAAGTAAAGGTTCTTTGCATAATTCGCAGGGTATCCCATTTTCGTTTGAGTTTTTGTCTTATATTTTGCTCCCTTAAATTCCAGAATCCTTTCTTCTCAAACCTCAAGGAGAACTGGGTACAATGAACATAGATCACGATCGGTCCTCCAGGGCCCTCTTGCACCATTGCAGATGACGAATCTCCAAGGAAGACTACCATCTCAATTTGAACAGCCACATCAGTAATATTATACACATTCTCGGACAGATGTCTATCCATATCTGTTGCGTCCACAGGCACTGCATAGCGCAGGGCAATATCAAGACATATATAGATTGTCAGATCCTGGTGATTTGTTACAAACAGGACCGCAAGACTATCCACCACTATGGCAATCTTCACACCATCCACAGCAATATCAGTCACTTGGAGATGTTCCGACAGTACGTTCATCACAAAGTATCAACCCACATCAAGGAATGACACCAACAACCCGGCATCCCCGCCAATCAGCCACGTCATGGACATTCCTGCCACCAGCCATCACCTACCATCACAACCAGCAACATCAAACACACGTTCCGCATCACCTGCCATTTTCACAGACACCTGTCTCACAGGAAGCATGGCAGCATCCAGACCAAAACAGAGTGGGCGAACCATTTCTGCCATTTCAACAATCGCGTCAGCAGCATCAACCCATCATGTCACAGAGCCAAGAGCTCATACAAAATTCTCATCAACAACTGTATTTTGCTTGGGCTCCACCACAGAGAGAAACACAAAGTCAACTGATCATGACCCACCTGTCCGGCTCGCAACCAAGTGAACACTCAAATCAGCTTGCACGACGTTTGGGTGAACCACAAGTCCACCCATACTCCCAAACAGCGCAACACCGCCTACCACAGCCTCTCTTAATGACAGAGCAGCCTCGGTACTATTCGACAACACATTCATTAAATTACTATGATCAACGGCACATCACCAATCCTCAACGACCAATGATACATATGATCCAACAACCCACATTGCTGTCAGAAACGTCGACAGTAGCGTCTTTACAACCAGCCTCCCATCCATCGTTTCATCGAACACACGCTCTGCATCGTCCAAGGCAACCGCACTTTTCAGAGTTCATACCTCCCTACAGATTACCCCGAGCATCACGTGATCCACAACAACCAAACACTCACCATAATACAGTATATACGCCCCGTAGTCCTCCATCACGACATCAGCAAAGTCCCTAAACTCATACACAACTTCATCCGGAGATGGATCCAAGATGCATGGGAATTTTCTAATCCGCACATATCTCAAGGGGCTGTAGCAAGGTCACCTTTTGCCTGATTTGTAAAGATTTTAGTGTAAACGTCCCGCACACAAACGACCGCTTAACACTTTCTTAGGGGTAGATAGGCCTCCTAGAAGCTTGCATTGGACCTTCATGATGAAAAATATATAGGAAATTAACATAATTATGTTCATAATTTCATTCTACTTTGTAGCGTATGCGATATCAAATTGCCAGATACCTTTGAGAGGCCTATGCAAAGCGTAGGAGTAATCAGGAATGAAAAGATCTCTATATATTGTGATTTTAGGAGGGATTGAGTTATTACATGAGTCCGCTCCACCATGTTTCTGAGTATAAACGGAACCAGATAGACATATTGATGCTTTATATGTGCAATAAGCTAGTCTTTCATATGTAATATGTTTACAAGTGCATTTCCAACAGGTACAAGTTAATGAAGAAATATAACATGTGCAATTTAGGTTTCAATGTGCAATAAGGTCAGCTTTATGTATATATTCTACGAGTTAAATGTCTTTGAAGTACGATTCTAATGTTATATCATTGATAGATACTTCAAGTTGGAATTTATCTCCTAATCTCTAATATGTACATTCATTTTAGTCAGTACAATGTAAATACATATTATTTTGGTAAATGGGGCTAACAAATAGCAACATGGTAATCGAGGTTACCCCCGAGTAAATCTTTGATTTATATTTCTTTGGCGGACATTAATCAATATGTTGTTGATGCATTGACTACACCCGAAATTAAATATCGTTTAGCTTGTATGATGAAACAAATTACCTGTTACAATTTTGATTGGCTGAGCAAAGTTATGTAGGCCTCCATTCCATTCATTATGTAATACATGTATATGTAGTGTATTAGGTCTCTACATGACTTGTATGTTCGTTGTAAATCTCATTCAAATATCAGATTATCTGTTATTTGCTATAGAAGACCTGTTAACTGATTCCATGCAACTTTTTGAAACAAAAGTTCTTATAGTGACAACTTCAAATTTGTCAGACGCTCGTCCGACTTTGCAACAGCAAATGTATGTGAAGAGAATTCCAGCCCTATAGATGCCATTTTTCATAAAATGACTGGCAGCAGGCCTGGTTAGGGAGAGACGTCCATTAATTGAAATACATTAATAAACAGCTTAATTTCTAAGATACATTGATCTGTTACAATTTCACGACCACTATGGTTAAGCATTCGTCTACCCGGTACATTAATTCAAAGATAATATTTCAAACCATGCATCTAATAAGGGCGTCAATGGTCATGTGCTCTAGTAGTTTATCCTTATAAACAAAGACACACTTATTTTCAACAACGACACCGAAAGAGTGACTGGTAACTATGGAAATGAATAACCTAAGGAAAATAGTTCAACATTCATTAATTGCATTAAGTTGAGCATGGTATAACAATAATAAGGTTGTAAACCTCATTGTATATAGTTCTTGAATGTTTGGATACAGGGTAAAATATTTATATTCTTATGATATCTGAAAATCTTGCACATCTTTGCTCATATCTTGTTGATATGAACAAAAGTATGTACTTACTAGTTACTGTACTTCTGAGAATTTTATTGTGATGCCACAACAACATGATTAGAAGATCCTTTCCCTAAATTATGACCATGTCAACACTTTTCTTTTGATTTAGCTTGTTTTTGTTCTGTTTTTGTTTGTTATTTTTGATCTGTTGCTGTTGTTGTTGTTTAATTATTTAATTTTTCGGAGGGGTACTATGAATAGAAATAGACCTATAATAGAATTTAAAAATCAGAGAAACAGAATGGTAAAATTTAAAAATATATCGGATCAAGAATAAATATGTTTTTAATGATTGAAATATAAGAACACAGCTTTGCGAATCTCACATTGGCAATTTTTTCAGTGGATTATGAAGTAGTGACGGATAACTATGTTGTTTGTTGTGTTCAAAAATATCAAAATTGTTTTTGTATATCATTATAGGTCCTTAAAAAAAGACCATATTGAAGGGGGAAAATAATTTTGGTGTTGGCACTACATCACGTACGTATAGTGATTGCAACTTTTAAATAATTAGTTCTTGTTACATTTTGTCAGATTTCGTCCAAACCTTCTCAAGTCTGCTTCTGCTTCCTTTTAGAGTTGTCTTTAAGAATGCAGAATGATGAAAATGGTCATGTACATGTCAAATGCACGTGAATTTTGTATATAAGAAGTGGCATTTTGTGCAGTTTGTCAACGGTTAATAAAATTACGGATAACAATTATAAGGTGGTATGTTCCATTGAGTTTTCAATTAGTAATTAAAGAAAGGGAAGAAAATACAATAATAAGTAAAATAAAACAGTTTACAGATAGAAGAAATTCTTTGCACACAGCTGATAGACGAGGAAGATAGCGAGATAGAAAAGAAGATAAAGAGAATATGAGGGAGGAGAAATAGAGAGAGTGAACAAGATTGAACAGAGGGGAGGGGAAATAGAAATAGAAAGAGAGAGATATATATAATATATACAAAGAGAAAATGGGGAGGAGGACAATGGAAGATAGAACTGGAACTTGGCAAAAACTGCTGAAGGGCAAGAGAAATTGGCAGAAAAAATTAAACAACTGAAAACACATTTGATTTGATTTGATTTGATTCATTTTTCCACTCAAATATCCACAAATTAAGATGACATATCTAAACCATACAGTATTACAATATATAATAGAACGAATAAATTATACAAGTAACAAAATACTGATAAGTATGTACGTAATAAAATAAGTTTACAGAGTACATTTAAGTTTGAGAATAAGTAAGATCAGCTCTGTTCATTAAAAACCATGCTTATAATTACTGGACATGTATTGCTTTTAAAATTTCCCACTAATAAACTTGAAATTGATGATCTCTCTGTGCTCTGCTATGTATATCACGTGATAGATAGGCCTAACAAATGCTCCAATATTGTTTAACTGTTTCCAAGGCAACATTAATCTATAACGGTTTTAAAGGGGTTGTCATGGAGGTAATCAAGACCAGAAATGTGTTGCTTTCGGTTGCTTTCTTCATCTCTCTGCACGGTAGCTCGTTTGCAACACGTGTAATTTTTCACAAAACAATAAGCACCAACTGATGGAAGGATTGCTTTGAGCAACACAATGACTATGCACAAATATATACTCATTTCCGGTCTAGATTAGCTCCATGATAACCCTCTTAACACCGGTGTACAATCTTGCACTTGAAACAATTAAATAAGTGTTTGGTTTATCTATCACATAGGAAAATTATTTGTGTCGTATATAAAGGGTTAACAACAACAACAAAAATGGGGAAAATAACATCTTCTTGTCTTTGAATTTTCATATATAATACATGTACCACGTAAATTATTGATGGCGTTCATTAAAAGAATTAACAAACACGAGGGATCTCACTCTTGGACTATTAACCGGTATTGGCATTTTCGTTTCTTTACGGGAATGGCTAAAATCACGACTCCAATTTCAACCAATCAGATGGCTGGATTTCTTGAGTGAGGTATATAAATATTGTTATTATTATTATCATTATTATAATCTTACCTATCCACCCTTCACGCTCCATACCCAAAACTTCCCAAACTCCACAATTCCCTCTCACTTCCCGAACACAGCCACATCTACACAGTCGTTTGAAATCCAGTCTCTTCCATGTCCCACTGTGTTGTATTCGAATAGATAATTGAAAATCTCTCAATTTAAGACCTCCCTTATCGTAATCTAAAAACTTAGTACTCCGTTTGATTGTATCTTTTCCATTTCATAACAAAATCTAATGTTAAAATTTCTGTTTCACGGAACGCCCACGGCGATACTAATGTGAGTGAGGATACATAAACCAGGGACGTGATAGAGAAGGACTTGAATCAAGCCGTTCTCCTTTGACCCCATGCTCCAAGCCGCCGGAAAGTTATGCGCTAATCTGCAACTGTTGACCAGGTGGTGAGATAAAAGAGCGCGTGAAATTTTAGGATTTAGAATTCCTACATCAGAAAATGGTATCACAGCAACTGTTCGCTGTCCCTTCCAATGATTTCTCATCCATTGTTGAATGTGTAAAGAGTAGAACAAGCAAACACAAACTTGTGTAATTTCATTCTTTTTTAAACTTGAAAAATACAAAAAACACGCGAAAACACGCATTAGCAAACTTAATGTTATTGAAGATTGTAAATCATGGATCAAATAACGGGACATTAAAGCATGCACAAATTAGCGCATCATCCTAAAATATTGAGTTTTTGACAGGATGTAATTTTTCTTTTACCAACTCTGGCACACAATTTAAAGGCAGGACGGAGTTCTAACTTTAAAAATTTGTTTGATGCACTATTCCCAATAAAATTCCCACATAAAGTTTTTAATTTACACTGTAATTTTGCCGGTAATTTAATATTTTGTAATAAATGTAAAACTGGTGCCTGGCTTCCGAAATTCCCCCGCAGTGGAAGCGCGGTTCGGAGCATGGAGCTTCAAAGCCAAGTGGAATGTTACACATCCCATTGTTACGCTTTAGAACTCAAGAATGCGTTTGAATAAATTACAAGAGTTTCGCCTCCTGTTCTTTCACCCCCCTGCATAAACTAATTTTGATAGAACAAAAGTCTTAATTAGTTGAATTTTCCCCATCAAAGTCAAATCTTTTTGTTTCCACCACATAAGCAGCTTTTTATTTTATTTAAGATTTCTTTGTAATTAATTCTTTCCTGGCTTTCCACGTCTACCGTGTATACCTAATATATTTACAATGTTAACTATCCTACCAAATGGAACTGTTGCATTTTTATCCGCGATTGGACCTAACAATAATACAAAAGTTTTGTCTCTATTCATCTTCAATCTAGACACATCAGCAAAACTAGTAAATAATGTTTTTAGTCTGTTAAAAGATTAAATATCTTGAATAGACAGCGACATTTCATCTGCATAAAGAACTTATTAACGTGAATATTATCAAAGGGAACCCCGTGAATAGCCGAATCGCTGCGAATTGATCGAGCAAGAAATTAAATGCAGAGTAAAAATAGACAGGGAGACAAAGGGTCACACCTTTCTCAATACGAAAATATCCAGTTTATACGTCTCCATTGAAAACACAACTCTAAGCATCTTAAAATTCCGATCGACTGTCTACGGACAAATAGTTCCTATTTTCTGAAATGAAATTTCTGTCTTCTGACAATACTACCACACTTTTTTTGTCGAGGCCCCCAAAGCACTTAAAATATACTTTGCAGAATAAATTTGTCGATAGCATTCACTTGTAAGATAAATTCCTTTCAGCTTTAACTCAATGTATTTTCAGGGATCTATTCATTACTAGTTACTTTTTCGGATATAATTTTACGAATCAAGCCTACTTAAAATAAAATGTTTTTCTAAGAAGTTTTAAAAGAAATACCACACTTTTTTTCCCGAGGCCCAAAAGGCACTAAAATATCCCTTGAAGAATAAAAGTGTTGATAAAATTCACTCGTAAAATGCATATTAGACCTTTGTTTATTTCTCTTGAATATGAAGGAATAAAATCTTACGTATTCTGATATGATATCAATAGTCTTCTCACTGGTTCAAAATTACAAACATTTCCAAAGTTCTGAACTGTGGTTTGTTTGTTCTTGCTCATTGCTACTCACTTTTCAGAAAGAATTCAATAGAAGCCTAATTTCTATAATTATTGCCACATCCTTCGGTTAATGAACACTACGGGCCTGCCCACCTTTGGCCCCATCATTACATCTCTTTACTTTAACAGAAATACCATTATTTGTTGCTATGTGGAGTATCACAAATTTATACTGATGACTCCGAGTTCGAACAGCATTACGAGAGCGACGACGGCTACCATCGAAGCAAATACAAACAGTGTAGCTAGCGCCACCAAACAACGATACCACGGAGCTCGACGAGTTCCTTCATCGTAATCGTTCATGTCCGACGACGTCTGAGTAGATTGCGAATTCGACCTGTCACCGTGTTCGTGGTCTGCCTCGCTTTTGGATCTGCAGGACGAGCACAGGACTTTCCCGCCAAAGATTTTGAGGAAGCCGAGAAGGAGAACTATTATCTCTCCGATGGACATGAAGGATAGTCCGAGGTACAGGCCGAGTAAACCTCCCACGCTCCCAAGAAGACTCTCCACCTGTATTGCAAGCAAAATATATAAGAAAGTCTAGATTTCTGCCCGGAGTTCGAAAAAAATGTTTATATATAATATATATATAAAGCAAAGGTACATAATTTCAAAAGCATATTAATTGGCAGAAATAGATCTGGGGAGTGTTTCACAAAGATGAAGATTGACTTTAAGTTGGACTTAACTACGGCAGCCTGTTCATGCCACTATTTTCTCTCATCTCTTACTGACATTGGTTTCTCAAGGGACGATCTTAATCTTTGTGAAACACACCCAGATATATTAAATATTCAGTTTCAACTAGTCTTTCTCCATTCTGAGTACACTACACATTTTTGAAGCTTCAAAGGACAGAGAATAAATGTCTATTTGTCAATGACGCGTCCCCAGTGTTTTATAGCACTCTATAATTACACATTTATATATCGAGGGGCAGGTCAGTGACACAAAGACGTAACTCCATTTTGGCCATTTTGAGAAAAAAGTGGTTTATGTGTCACTGAGCACTAGAGTTAAGTCTATGTTTCACTAGCCATTGACTACAATGGGGTGTTGGGTGGAGTTAAGTCTTTTTGTTTCCTGGAAAGCCCGCATTTTTCTGAACATTTTGATATCAAATACTCATTTGGGCAAAATATAGAGTTACGTCTTTGTGTCACTGAACCCTCGATATGATCAATATTAATTAATTAATCACAGGCAACTTTGTCGTTGAAGATATCTTTTTTTTTTTTTAAGTCCCTCCAGTAGGTAAATTACTTCCTCACTCTCGATACACTTATCATTAAAATAATTACTCCTGATTTTGTGAAAAGAAGAATTAAATCAATATCAATTTCGATTTAATGGATAATTGGTTATTTACAAACTTCTGTTCTCTTACAGTGTAAACGGCCAACTGTTGATTTAGCTCATAATTAAGCTGCTCGAAAAAGACCACCAGATTTACGACATTTTGCCTAAAATGGAAACAGGAAAAATGTGAGTTCAGTCATGCTTTTCCATTAAAAAACGTTTAGATGCATTAATTTACTTTATTTTTCTATTCAGGCACAGTTAAATTCACTTAATTGTCTACATTGAATCAGACATTTTCTCCGCTTTTGTTTCCTCCAAGACATTGGGATAGGTTTAGTAAAGATGCGAATTGTTTTTGTGATGACTAAAAATATGGGTTCATATTAGAGTTTTGACTGGTGTAACAGGTTAAACAATGAACATCGGAGCATGTGGGGTACACACTGTTTTGTATGAAGTACACTTATCAGCATCAATATAATTATTGTAATAACATTCAACAAATCCAAAGGCAATCTAAATATTTTGTATTACTATCATTTTTAATATCACAATTATCATTATTATCATCATTATTAGCATCGTCCATCATCGTCACTATCATTATTATTATTTATCAGTATTTTGTGTATAGGATCGAGGAACCTTGCGTTATTCTCAGTCAGTATACACACACAAACACACACACATCTAAACAAACACGCACCCACACACCCACCCAAACACACACACCCACACACACCCACTCATCCACCCTACACACACATACACACACACCCTCCCAGGCTCCCACACACCCGACAAACACACACAAGCATGCACCAACACACACTCATCCCACACCCACACACTGAGTATTAATCGTATATATATCAGCCTACCTGGTTTTCTCCACATCTGCGATGATCCTTTCTATCTTGCTGTTGATGCTCACTAGCTGATTGGCAAGGTGTACCTAATGGCCGAACAGATGACAGACAGGAAATACTTATCTTATGTCATGATTAAAGATAAACTTGAGTTCTGGTTTTAAAAAAAGAAAATGAATTCTCACAGAAATCAAACGAAACTTACGCTGAATGTTCAAGATTACAAATAAATGTAATTTGCCTAACAGTTTTGGTAGAAAATTTATACTGGCTGAGTAATGAGCATAGAAATATAAGGAAATCAAGGTAAGTAACCCCAACACCATTTGTGTAGTCCCATATACATCTTTCTGTGTACAGTGCTTGTTACTTTACCAAGACTGGGCCAAATTGATGATGATTTGTATGACTCCAGAACCTTGCAGTACACACCAATACTAACATGCTACATGATTAACTTTTTCTGATCCATTCCACACCTTTTCTTTCACAATGCAATCGCATAACCAGAACTCAATTTTATCTTTAAAAGATAAAAGGATCTGGGGGGGGGGGTGTTTCACAAAGATCTTATAAGTTGGACTTAACAATTATGGAAAGCCGTTAGCATCTTTTAAAATATTTGGTAAAAGTTATTGTAAAAGGCATAAAATGTTGATTCAAATCATTAATGCTTTCTATTATCAAGGATAGTTCATGTTCTTGATGTGGAATTTATGAAAAGTCCAAAATACTTGAATTTTTGCTTTTGAACATATTTTATTTTAAGGCTACAAATGGCTCTCCATAATGTTTAAGTCCAACTTAAATTAAGTTCGACTTAGAATCTTTGTGAAACACCCCCCAGGACAGCTAACTACGGAAATTTTCCCCAGGACAATGTCAAATAGGATATATACATGCCAGGACAATTATTTCGACAAAATTACCTCCCTAGATCTAGTTGATGTGGGGTATAGGTGGGCAAATCTATGAATGTGCTATCCTGGTCGGCAAAAGTCTCAAAAATTGACGACCTGCATTGTTTCAATAATGTTTCGGTCTTTCTTTCTTTTTCCTAGTTAGAAATAACAAATGTTGGTAAATTATGAAAAAGGGATTTTTTTTTTTTTTTTTTTTAAACCCCATCATATTTAAAAATCTGAAGAAAAAAAAACTGGGGAAATGTGGTCTCACACTCCCTCTTCCATTACAAATAGTCCAGCGACCTTCCTCCTTCCCCCTCCCTCAATGATGTCCCTTGCAGCAAAGTTTGTATTCAAGACTGTACTAATGCAATATTTTAGATTATGAGAAAATGTAGTGTTACCTCATATCTTGTCGATGGCCATAGCGATGCTGACACGGTTCGTCTGAATGACTCCTCACTAAGCAATTTATAAATAAGTAATATTAAAACCTCTGAATGATTTCTCACTAAAGCGATTAAAAAAGGGGTAGTTCCCCCCCCCTCCCTATTCTTCCGTTCCTTTTCATCCTCCCCCTTTCAGTATTATTCTCTATCTGGGTTGCGGTCGTTTGGCCCCCTTGATCCATATGATATTGTCGATTGTCGATATCCATTGGTAAGAATTGATTAATTATCTTTTAACATTATCGCAGACCAATAATCTGAACATGTATAATAACATTACATTATTTTGTTTACCCGGGGGATTTTCATCAGCATCACCGCTGTTCTTCCCGAGGGCCCTGCATTTATAATAACCCCAGCAATTTCCAGGTACTTCGATGGAGAGTGGCAAATGTAGATTAATGTCTTGATAAAAGACGTTTGTTCCCAGCTGGGATTCGAACCCTTGACCCTTGGAATGAGAGTCAAGTGAACCACTATACCAAGATATCTCATTTGATTTTCAATGTGCTTACCTGCATGATATTGGACAGGTACACTCCAAGGTACTAGAGTGGTAGAGATATTCCACAAGCTGACGACACCTTTCTGTTGTGAGAGAAAAAGAAAACAAGATATTGCGAATTTCACGACGGATTTTTGTTATGTTGGTGATGGTGCTGTTGTTGATGTTGTTTTGCAAGTCGTTTAACAAAATGGATACAAAATAAATGTATTTACCTTTAAACAAAATTATGGTGACCAACGATGACATGTATCCCAATATACGGCATATCCGACATAGGTTGACACCCAGATTTAAAAAAAAAAAAAAAAAAAAAAATCATTGTTTTAGCTTACCCGTCTGTCAATTTCTTGATACACCACTGGTATATAGCCAAACAGAGAGAGATTTATCTAGCGCAAGACATGGTTTGAGAAATAACTACGTAAAAAAGATTCATCCTTCCCAAAGTAAAAGTTCCCTCTACTTTCCGAAAATCGTAGTTACATTAGTGATATTAAGCATTTATATCTCACGGACTCTAGAATTATTTTTCAATCTATTACTTGTGTTTCAATCCTATAACCAGTCCTGAGTTTTTTTGGTTTTATAATGACTAATTTACAGCTTAGAAATACGGAAAGTATAGACACTATGTTTCGTTTTCCACTAGATTAAAGGTATAGACCAGTTTCGGGAACGCCCCCTCCCCCACCTTCTCAAAAAATGAAATGGAAGCTCTTATTACCAATTATGTGAAAGAACATGTTTTGCTAATACGTGATGATACAAATTTTGCCGGAAACCGCCTACTAATATTGATATATAATTTTGGTAAATTATCATATCGATCCGGCCTGGATAGATATCGCGAATGCACTTCAACATTGAACATTTGGGCATATATTTCTGTTTTTTGGCGAATTTAGGTTGAAGTATTGCCATTTAAACCACTGAAGGCAATATTTAAACAATATTGAAGGGCTATTTTTCACCCAAAACCCTTGAACCGCAATTTTACCACTAACGGTCTTTATTACCTTTAAACCCGACTATGAAGAAGGGGGAAAAGACTTAACCCAGCAGTCGATTAAAACTTTTAGTAGAATTCGGTATAATTTCTGATATTCCCCGCGGATATACCTTGTGTTGGATCAAGAGAGCTGCACTGCGTGTAGTTGCCAAACCTGATGTCTGTAATGCAACCACATGATTTGCGTAGAGTATCCTGCAGACATTGCTTCAGGCAGGCGTTGACCGTGTAGGAGGACGTCACCGAGGTGAAGTTGGTGCCTTCTCCAGCTTTTGTGCATTCTTCGCCATAAGAACCGCCGAGCCGCGTGATGTTCAGCTGAAAACGAACAAAAGAGAATATTATGAGTGAATCAATTTAGTCATCAAAGATGCATTTCTTTTAAGATAAAAAGAAACCGTGGGTTTAGATGACAGAGAAGATGGTGATAAACGATAGACAACAGAATAAGAAAGTAGTTCTATATCATGACTAAACTCGTTAAATTTGAACTATTGTTTTGGTTGGGGAAGTTATTAGCATGCATGGAAGTAAACCAAAGCATCAACGGGACGCAAAAATTAAGACCACATACCTTCCCACTTGATCTTCAAATCGGATGTGAGCACAAAAAGTGATGTGAATCTTACAGTCATCCTCATCCAGGGGTGTACGCAGGGGGGGGGGGGGGGGGGGTTGGGGGTTAAACCCCCCCCCCTTTGGTATTTGTATGTGTGTAACCCCCCCCCCCCCTAAAAAACCTAAACCCCCCCCCCCACTTTGGTTTTTGTTTTTTGTTTTTTTTTATTATAAAAAAAAAAATAAAAAAAAATATATATATGCCCACGGCTAACCTAAAAAAGGTGACCTTACCCCCCCCCCCCCCCCCCCCCCCAACGAAGAAAAATGTCAAATTTTCAAATTTCGAGACCAAAAAAAAAATGAATAAGTGTCCGCTTACCTCCTAGGTCAACCACCCTCTAGGAAGACTACCCCCGGGACAACTACCCCCAGACATGCACTAGGACAACTACCCCCTATGACAACCATCCTCTAGGACAACTACCTCCCGGACAACTATCCTAGGGAGTAGATGTCTGGGGTAGTTGTCCGGGGGATAGTACTTGTTGTCCTATGGCTTTTTAAAATATATGATTGACTTGGAACACATTCCCAGTGTGGAAAATAAAAAGTCACTATTATAAGAAGTCACTATTATTCAAACTGTGGGACGCTACGCTCTCTTTTAGGCAAGGGTGAAGTAAGATAATTTCATCCAGTCGTAACCTTCGTAGTACTCAAGATACATTTATGTTGCAAATACCCCCATATAAAACCAAAGTAACCATCGGAGACCGGTCATTTCTTTGCGCTGCTCCTAGATTATGGAGTAGATTACCACTAGAAATAAGAAAGCCCCATGCATCACTAGATAATTTTAAATCAAGACTGAAAACTCACTTGTTCATATAGTATGTATAGCACAGCATTTACGAGCTCTTGCAGCGCAGTAGAATATATCCACATAGTTATAGCGCTTTACAAATGAATGATTATTATTATCCACCTTCCTAACACCGATGGCTGTCTTCTGGCCGGTGGAGGCGGTAAGCCCATCATCTTCTGGGAAGGGTTGTTCAGTCTGGGCGTGGATGGATACCTTCACACCTGATTCAGCTGTCAGGAGTCCTACGTGCTCGGGCTGCTCCACGAAGAGCGTTAACTGCAAACCTGAAAGAATACATATACACCCTGAACCAACAAGCTAAGAACTTCATCAACATCATCACCATCATCATCATCATCGTCATCATCATATCAATAATAATATTATTAATAATAATATTATTAATAATAATAATAATAATAATAATAATGATAATAATAATAGCAATAACAAATATTAATAACAGTAATGGTGTTAGATAGATCATTAAATAAAAAGCTAAACCAATCAATCAATCAATCTAATAGTGATTAGAATAATAATATTAATAATAATAATAATAAAATGAATACCAAAAAAATTATAGTACAATGCATTATTGATTAATGTAAAACTTACCTTGTAGCACTTAACTTTGCATAAATGATGTTGTTGTTTTTATCTATGACATGTCTACTGTATATCCCACTTGAATTTGTCTCTTTTGTGTATAGGTCTTTTTCTCTATCCATACCATATAAGTACATGTATCACCAATCTCCATCGCTAAAAGCATGGGCAATAAAGATGAATCGTCTTATGAACCTTATGGACCAAGGGGGGGGGGGGGAGGGGGTTACAAAGACTAAGACCGACTTTAAGTTGGACTTAACTATGGCATGCCATTCATGCAACTATTTGCTCTCATCATTATGATCTTTAGATAATATTTCTTCCTTCAATCCCCTATCTAAAAATGTAAATTCTGTAGATTTGTGACCATGATTTGTACATCCCTTGAGAGACCAATGCTAGTAAATGGTGAGAGAAAACTGTGGCATGAACAGCTTGCCATATTTAAGTCCAACTGAAAGTCAGTCTTTATGAAACCCTCCCTGATTGATACCCTGTACATACCATAGTTTGCCCCAGTCCTGCCTGTTCTCCTTGTCTTATTGAAAGGTTCCTCTAATGTCCTTCCATTAAAAGTAAAACAATTCCCGTACTCGCTGTGCTGAAACGTCGTGAAATTTCTGTTGAAAATAACCATAAATCATAATAAATGATCACATATTTTACTCTGTATCTCTAATATCAGATTTATTGGAATATCCATTATATCAATCATGTATGTCTCTGCCCCGAATTTTCGGGCCATGATGATCATGATCATTGTTAAGCCATTATATATAATATGTTTCATCATTATTATTTGTGGATATATATATATATGATCGAATGTGTACAATCTGTTTTGTAAATACAGAACCCTGCGGAAGGGGAAAATATATAAGTCGGGTTTTCTTTCTTTACCTAAATTAGCATTTAGCTGGTATCAGGTCGGTTCTAGAGAACCATCTATTATCGATTTAAACTGTCTTAATCAATTAAAAAAAATACTGATTATTTCTTTTCTTTTCTCAGAATTGTATGTATGTATGTATCGTTATGAAGATCTCGTCACAAGCCGCATGCTCTTCAGGAAATATCGCCACCTCTATATTATTTGAATTATTAACATTGATTTGATATTCTACCATTTGAAGGAAGCAAAATATGTTTCAAATCTGAATCTGAACTATTTGACCTGAACTGACTTGGCATTTAAAGTGATTCGGTAACATTGTTGAAGGTTGATGAAAAAACCGCGTAATTTTTGTATGAAATGTTACTTATCATATTCATGTTACTGTACTAACCCTCTAGCATGCAAAAAAACCTGAACAAATTCTCAAACCACAAAGATATCTATGGATTTGTTTGAAGGCGTCACTGGTCAACACTCTCTGACAGTAAATTCTCCCAACTATTTTTGAATTTTACCAACCGTTTTTCCATGAAAATAAGACACAAGACAGGCTTTTTAAAATGTCTGGAATGGTATATAAAGCCAATTCTTAGCTTTGCAACGATTTACATTCACTTAAAATGTAATTAAATTGTAATAATATAGTTAGGGAATCAGTTAGAGAATAATTAAGGAATCGATCAGATCAGTTTTTATCAATTTGTATCATTAATAATGGTCTGTTTTCACTCAAACTTACCTGTAACTGCAGGCGCGTTGGTCAAAGCTACACTGAAGGATGAAGTCTTCAGCTTGGTGTCCGTATTCTTGGAGTTCGGCCTGAGTCGGGTTTAGGAGAGCCCTGAGGTCCGAGAAATCGGGCGACTGAGATTGATTATAGATGGCTTGCCAATCATTATCATCTGTGAATAAAAATAAAACCAATGGACTTGATGTGGTAAGTGAATGATTAGGCCTACAAAAAAAAAGATGTTGTATTGCCCTTAGGTGCCAAAACATGGGTCAGTCGGTCGGAATTTTTTTTTTTTAAATACTTTTTTCTTCTTTTTTCTCCCTCTATGGGCTGATATTTTTCAGTTATGAAAAATTACATTTTTAATCTCTAAAAACCGGTTTAAAAAAAAAACTTGTTTAAAACGCTGACCGTATGGATTTCAAGATTTGTGGGTCGGTCGCAAAGGGCAATACAACATCTTTTGTTGTAGGCCTTATAGTGAAATGCGTATGGCCTGGAGCACAACTCTGCTGTTGTAAGATGCGATTTGACATTATTCGAAACAGACTAGTTCAAAGTACACGGTATGAATGATCCAACAAGTTCAGACTATTGTATACATCACAAAATGCTTTTGAATATTAAATTTGAATATTGAACTTTAAACGGTGACACCATTCATGTTTCTATGATCATGTTATTCGATAACACGCCTATAATAATAGTACTATATAGTACGATTCTTACCTCCGCTGGGTTTTATTCGCGATAGGCTTCAGGCGTTTTGGATTATATTTGGGACAATGCAATAAGCTGAACTTAAATCCCTATTCCTCACCTCGCGATACATTTCTCGAACCAAAATGGCGGAAATTCTCCGTGACATCGCCCAGTGGAGCGGATCAGTCTACCATTGCTTTCCTTTCCCCAGTGACTTTGTACAACGGACACTCTCCACTGTTGGAATTTTGCTATTAGGGACTTTTAGATTCTGACGAGAACGTGAACTGCCTTTTTAAGGCAACGTGACGTCCTTTTAAGGCACTGGCAGAGACGTCACATTGCCTTAAAGGGCAGTCCGTGTTCTCGTCGTGCAGAATCTAAAAGTCCCTATTATCTACCATTCTTCCACCTACCTACCTGTTATTCCTTCCCATGTGTCGTAGAAGCTGAAGTCAAAAGAACTATCGTCCCAGGAGCTCTCAAAGAAGTCGAATTCTCTGTTCAGATTTTGTGGTCCAGATGCTTGTGAATCGTCCGGTGAAGATGAAGTCTCTGGAGAGTTACTGGATGTCCCATCCGATTCACCTTAATGAAATAGGAGTTGATGGCGCAAATTATGCTTATACATATACTCAGACTTCACTTATACTTATACTCATATACTAATTGTTTATATACCTATACATACTCATATTTATACTTGTACTTGTAAATCCATGAACCGCGATATTACAGGCACACGGAGGCAATTCTGTTCGGGGTTACTTCTCTTTGCTTGAAAATCAACTTTCCATTTTACTTCTCGATTTTGCGAGCAGGCTAATCAAGGAGGTGGCTAATATTAACCCTTTTGATATGGCAATGTTTAATTCGCCATCAAAGTATGTTACATGTGTCATGTTGATGACTGTTACATATTCAAACTTTCCCAGTTGTCTCAAGCCAGCATCTTTTACAACGTTATCACATGACTAGTTATCAATTTAGATTTTATTCATATATTTCATTTATACTACTCTTTTTGTTTTTACATGAGCTGATGAACAGATCTATACCTGAAGTTCCGGACGAATTCGAATTCCCGTTTTCGGAGCCCAAACGTTCGTAGAAGGATTGGTCGAACCAAAATGAGTAGTCATCGGTGTCCCCTGTGTGTTCAGGACATAATAAAATGGAAAACAATCATCATTGAAAGCCAATGTTTTCTACAAGGTCATGTTTGTTACCATTAATAGAGAGAGGAGAAAAGGGTATTCGGATTATTTTTAATGATACATCAAACTTTAACAATTATTCGAATGTTGAAATGGAATAGAAAATCAATTATTTTCATTATAACATGACATAGCACATAGACCTTCATAAAAGAATATTAATTTATAAATCTCATATTTCTTCTATAATATCGTTTCTATGACCGTACTGCTAAGTAATTCATTGTCGCTATGGCTATGTCGGATTACCAGGGCATCGCAAGGACAAGTTCACCGACATTATAGTACATGCGTTTCAATGAGATGTCCGTGAGCTTAAATACCCACACTGTAAAAAAATAATAGTCGAAATAACTCAATAAAATTGAGGAAAAGAATTGCCTTATTTTTATTAAGTAAATATTACCTACGGCATCTTAAGTAGAATTTACTTATTTTGCTGAATAAATTTTTACTCAGTTAAATCGAGTTACATTAACGTAAATAATTTAAGTATTGTAATCATTTTAGATAATTAAAAAAAAGCTATGATAGGATTACATATTGCACGATTTGGTACCCATCTAATCTAACAAGTAACATCCACTAATCATTCACTACTTCTATTTAAGATTTAACCGTATATATATATCTACCACCATCACAAACTATTACATACGCTTCAATTCGACACATATTGAAAGGCTCCACATTTTATATATACTTGATCGTAGCATCTTAAAAGGAAAATTGGTTGACAATTTCCTGAAATATCAAGTTTTGATTTGTTTTGAACTGGGTAACAATTAAAAATTGTCTTGTCTTTGCTTAGCCATGTTAAATGAATTAGTAAATGTTTTAAAGTCCTTAAATTTTCATTCAACCACAAAAAAGAATTGTTTTATTTAAAAAAGAGTTTAATATGGTCTTAATGAATATTCATAAATTATGTAAATATTTCTATTACGCACTGCATCGGTCCTTAC
The DNA here is from genome assembly GCA_035222895.1 of Strongylocentrotus droebachiensis. NCBI lineage: Eukaryota > Metazoa > Echinodermata > Echinoidea > Camarodonta > Strongylocentrotidae > Strongylocentrotus > Strongylocentrotus droebachiensis. The sequence continues at coordinate 66,571 of JAVYIG010005936.1, forward strand.
TTTAAAAAGATAAGAATAAACATAAATTGTTTAAGTATTACGTATAATTTCTGATTTTGAGTTAAAATTACTAAATTAATACAAGCTGAAATTACTTAAAGTTCTTATGTATTTGATTTTACTTAAATATTCCACGTATGTTCTACTAAATTGAAAGTTTGAGTTAGCAAGACTTAAATTTAGTGCGTAAGTGGCAAAACTAATGTTTTCAAGTAAATTCTAAACGGAAAAAATACGTAAAAATTACCAATGAACAAATTCTTTTTTACAGTGCATGATGGTTTTGTTAAACGATGCCCACAACATCTCCAGTCTGACAAACCTGTTGCATCGCCATCTAGTTCAACCAGGTCTTCGAACCTGGTATCGACGAGCTTCGACCGCCTCATCATGTTCACATTGCAGATGGTGACGGCGGGGAAGTCGAGCGAAGACTCGGTGATGATGTCGGTCCGAGTCGAGTAGGGGTAGGAGATGTAGTCTTTGACGATCTTGGTACCTATTATGATAACGCAGATGATGATGGTGATGATGATGATGATAGCAATAGTTGTGATACAATATTACCACAAGTAATTTTTGTGCGAAATATTGATGGATCAAAAAATGTGTATATGAACGATACATTTTGTTGATACTTTAGTGGTTCTTAAAAATAAAAATCAAGCCCAAGCACCAGAGAAACAAATTTTTAAAATAAATGAATTTAAAAAAAAAATCAAGGCACGTGTAGGAAATGAATGCAAGAACCCGAATTACCCCTAAAATGAAATCAAAATTCTTCTAGAGCCTCCCCTACTACTTCTACTACTACTACTAAGACTGCTGCTGCAACTGCTACTGCTGCTACTACTTCTACTACTGCTAACTACTATATATACTAAGAGTATCCGTGTTTTGCATAGGCCTATACTGCTATATCTAGCATATTTCGCAATATCTAAGGTCTTAAAGCCATTTAAGCAAATCATTACATCCCACCCCCTCAACAAGTTGGTTGTTGTTGTGTTTACTATTTCATACAAGTCAGGTGTACAATATAGTTTGAAAACTTCGAATATTTGATAGTTCACAAATCATTATGAAATCCACACTCTCTGATGGGTTCTAACTCCCAGAGTATTCTCTAACGCTTATCTAGGGGGTCGGTAGATGGTATGATGGGGTGTAACCATGCACACCACCCATTCGAAGAAAAAAAATCCTGATGCAGAACCTGGTCGGCAACGCATCAACACGAATGCCCCCCCCCCCCTTCTTTCCCCCTTTCTATTTCTTTCCTCTTTTCCTGGAGGGATGTTTTGTGAATTTTAAATAAAAATAAATTATAATGGCAAAGGTCAGGCGTGTACTCTTTAAACCCTCAATGATACATTCAGAAATTATGACGATTTGATTTTTGTTCCTGTTTGCTTATAACCCCTGCGCACATCCACATTACCTTGTAATAAGTCTTCTGCTCTCTGTCAACTACGTATGTATGCATACAATTCTGTAAATATCTTATGTTATTCACCTTGATTAGAAAAGCTAAAGCCTCGTTCACATTTCACGCGGTAACCACTTCACAAAATTGCCGCAGAGACTTAAAACATCCCCTTTCAAGCCGATGTCAATATCTCTGTCCATCAGCTAGTGAAATTCGCAAACATTTAAAAAGACGTTCCTCGTAATCCGAACATGATTTCTATTAAAATTGTCCTAGAGTTGATCTTTTGAACGTAGTTGTGACAGTGTTCTCAGAAAATAAATTTGAAATTAGCATATTGTGCTTCATATTCCTGGATTAATTGATTAAGTTAACATATTAATTAAGCTTGGAAGTCTTTGTTTGGCGCAGCTACATTTTTTTTCCTAAATGAAGCAGCGGTTCTAAAGGAGACAAGATGAGCAATAGCCGCCTCGCCAAACTATATTCATTATAAATGAAAATTAAACGAAGCACATTAAAGGGAATGATCGCAAGAAACATACCCCCCCCCCCCCCTCTAAAAAAAATGCATTTAAATTATACTATATATTTCTCAATATTGAACATTAATTCTTGACCTACGAACAAAAAAAATATCAAATTTACCAATTATCAAATTTTAAAAAAATGCTTTTGCCCCATTTGCCACACATGTACATGTTTATACGCGTTAGTTTAACGTGTCTTGTCTGGACGCATGGGCGTCAATCCTGGGGGGACGGGGGGACACGTCCCCCCCGCCCCCACGAATTTTCAGGTGGTGAAATGTCCCCCCCCCCCCCCCATGATTTGGGGTTAAAATCTTCTTTCTCTCTTTCTCCCTGTGTTGAGAAAAATCAAGCCAAATCAGGCGATCATATTTTATTAATAGAAGCGTCATTAATATTACATTCACATTACCGGAAGTTCAAAAATTGGTTTACGATGAAAATCCTTTCACCATCTGAAAAAAAAATCAAGTTAATCCCTTGTATCTTCCAAACCTTATGGCTGATTGTTCAATAGAAACGACAAATTCATCTATTTACCCCACCCCCCCCCCCCCCTTGCATTCTTGTTCCTGTTAGTTGAACTTAAAAATGATGCCCCAAATCAAGCCATCTTTCCATCAATTTTAAAAAAAATCTTTAACTTCCGAGGGGGGCACACCCCCTAGGTTCTACTGTTTTCTTTTTAATTTGGCAAAAGAATGCACCAAATCGGGCCATCTATCCATCAATTTCAAACAAATCTTCAACTTCTGAGGGGGTGCATCCCCCTCAGACACCCCCTGCGTTCTACTGTTTTTTTTTTTTAATTTGGCAAAAAGAATGCACCAAATTGAGCCATCTATCCATCAATTAAAAACAAATCTTCAACTTCTGAGGGGGGCACATCCCCCATTAGACACCCCCTGCGTTCTACTGTTTTTGTTTTTAATTTGGCAAAAAGTATGCAAAAAGTATGCCCAAAATCCATCAATTTAAAAAAAAAATCTTCCACTTCTGAGGGGGGCACATCCCCCTCAGACACCCCCTGCATTCTTTTTCATGTTAGTTGAACTAAAGACTGTTTTCTTTTTAATTTGGCAAAAAATATGCACCAAAGCGAACCATTTAAGCATCAATTTCAAAAAAAAAACTTTAGACACCCCCCCTCCCCCCCCCCGCCCTGCGTGGCGCGCCCATTCGCAACCCTAAAAAAATAACCTGGCGCCGCCCTGTCTGAACTTGTGTCCCCCCAACGGTCTAATTTGGATTGACGCCCATGTCTGGACGGGGGGCTTACCTTGGTACGTGAAAACACCGAGACATGTGAGGAACGCCAGCACCCAAAATAACCTTTCCAGGAAGAAAGGGGCGCCAAAGATTTGGGGCAGGCCGTGGAAGGTGGTGTTTTCCAAGAAGTACGAGAAGAGAGAGGTGACAGATCTAAAGGGGGCATGGGGTCGACGATCGCGCCCCTCCACCGATCGGACCTTACCATGGCTAGACGGGAAAGAACATGAAAATAAACAAGTATGTGTTTGAAGGTGTTATGTTTCTACATATCAGGGTCATTCTTATCACAACTAGACAGGAATAACCCCCCCCCCCCCCCCCCCACTGCTATTTAGGGTACGCATATGCGTGTCCCCTCCTTTTGAAAACATCCCCTAAGTCCGGTGTGTAAAGTCAATTTTGTGTATGTACGAGCCGGACTTTGGTGCGTGAAAAGTACCCCTTTACCGGACATGTTGGTAACACGCATGCGGTCATTCCGACCCCGGAGTGGGGGAGGGGGGGGGGGATAACCATGAAAGTGTACAAAGATGTGTTTAAATGTGTTGTGCCCCTACATGATTGTCAGTGCAATGGGATAGCGTGGGCTCAGTCGTGGGGGGGGGGGGGGGGCACGTACTCATACACTAAATTTGTAAGATAATTTGTGAGAAGCAAGAGTAAAGTATTGATCAAACCATCATGTATCGATGGTGGTAAATCCTGATTAACTTTAGTGAGTGTATATAATTTTCTTCCATGTTCTTGTTCTTCTATTCTATAGAGGTCTTGCGCTCTTTTCTAACGTTTATACCTTCCAACCATAGAAAATATTTACGACAGATGCCAGAAGAGTATGCTTTAAATCATGACCCTAGATCTGACGTCACACTATCACCAATAATGTGAATATGAACTTTTAGATTTGCGTGGACTGATACGTGTGACGTCCATTCAAGGCAGTGCATTAAAAGGACGTCGATCGTAGCAATCCACGTTGTCGTTGTGCAAATCTGAAAGTCCCTAATATTATCAAGTACATGTCATGCCCTCTGTCTGGTTATTTTGAAGACAATAAACAGCATTTTGAATTTGTTTATAATCAAATTTGCCCCATAGTCTGGTGAGGTACAATGTTTTAATACCTATCTATATTCGTCTTGAGTTTACGTTTTGACATGTAGTATACGATTACTAACATGGGGATTACAAAAAAAAAAAAAGCTTAACAACTCTTAAAAGCGTTGTAATGAAAATATATACTTTATTCTATTCATCACTTTTGTATTTGATATTTTTATGATGAAAAGCGACATTTTAATTGCCTTCAATTATAGCAGGGAGGTGAAAGGAGCCTGGAATCAAGCCGGCGGTGAGATAAAAGGGCGCATGAAATTTCAGGATTTAGAAGTCCTACATCCGAAAATGGCAGGGGCGGATCTAGCTTTTTGCTAAGGGGGGGGTTTGACCAAAATAATGACGATGCGGAGCATCGTCCACGAGCCGCGAAGCGGCGAGCCGATTTTTTTTGGGGTGTTTATTTGAACCCCGTAAGTGATGTTTTCCTGGCATCTATTAACACAATGGAGACCATAAAAAGCAGTGCATGATAACGTCTTTTTAAATCAAGTAACAGTTAAATACACAGTTATATCCAGAGTTATCATGTGTTTGATTAAGTTACCAGATGAGTTGAATATCTTCTCACAATATTTGCACTTGAAAGGGTTTCTCTCCAGCGTGCGTTCTTTTTTCTTTCTTTTTTTCTTTTTTCCTTCTTTTGTTTTCCTTTTTTTTTCCTTTTTTTTTTTTTTGGGCCGCCCAAGGGGGGGGGGTTTAAACCCCCTAAACCCCCCCCCGTAGATCCGCGCCTGAATGGTATCCCAGCAACTGTTCGCTGTCCCTTTGAATGATTTCTCATCAATTGTGTAATGAGTAGAACAAGCGAACACCGGAGCATGGAACTTCAAATCCAAGTGTAATGTTACACATCCCATTGTTACGCTTTAGAACTCGCGAATGCGTTGAATAAATTACAAGAGTTTCCACTCCTTTCTTTCACCTCCCTGATTATAGTGTCCCATTATGTGATTAGTGCATGGTTATCTCAGGGTAGTCACATGCAAAGTATATACCGAGCATACCATTAACATGTGTAATGATCTGTTGAGTCTTTTCTTATTTTCATAGTCACATTTGACAATAGGCCTTTTTAGTGCACAACATGTAAAAGAGGACAAAAGTCCGTAAATTCTGTGACAAGCCAAAAAGAAGAAAAAGGGGTCGGGGGAGCATATGCCCCTTTCCCCCCACCCGGATCCGCCACTCTTGCAGTATGTTTACATTCGTAGTAGGATGTGAGTGAAACCGTGTGGTTTACTGAAATACAATAAAAAATCTTCTAATAGTTTGAATAGTTATATGACAACTCATGGAATAGTGAATGTATCGATCTTTGAACATGATTAGTTAATAGAGGAACCCTGTGCGGGAAGGGATAATTAGAAAGGGAACAATTTATATTATATGTTTAATCAAGAAAACTGTTCCAATGGACAGCTTTATGTTGTTATAGAAACTGTGAAATATGATTAGTTTTAATGATCCATATTCTGAGTAAGTCACACTTTTATATCTCATTTAGCCATAATAATTGAAAGGCCTTTATCAGATAATATATATTCCGTTTAAAAAAAATTCTTTCAAATTTTGAGCAAAAAAAAAGAAGACATTTTTTGTATTAAAATAAATTGATGGGGCATCCAGCCCTATGTAGTATTTTTGCAAGAGTTTTAGCAAAGATGTCATGCGTCACCCCGAAATGCCGTCCAAAGTAAAAATAGAAATCACGTATTGGCTGGTCTACTGTATATATAATTTGAAAAATATTAGTCATGTATATCAACCAATCTACACTGCAGGTTTGCACCGTGTATATTTTGCAAGATTACTATGCATATTATGAACTTGAAGACAGAGGCCTGTACTAAGAGTACGTAAGGTCCATCTTGTCATCATCCACTCATGGCAATCTCACGTCTAACAATCCACAAAACTGCTTATTCATACAATTGACCTTGCTAGATAGACAGTCTGACCTTGTGACCTCAATTAGAGCCTCATCGCGAGCATGCAAGCCGCCAGTATAATCTTACCTCTTTTTGCTCCGAGACTCCAGTCCCTCCATTTGGAATAAATTTTCTTTGCTTTTAGATCCCATGATCACCGACAATAAAACCGAGTTTGGAGAGATACGATCGAGGTACTGGCTAATGCGTGTTTTATTCAACTTTTAATCTACCATAAGTGCAGCTATATAATGCATCTAACATCAGCTTCGGTCTGCATTCCACACTGACCAAACATCTACCGGCCAAATTTACCAAGATTTGCGTCCGACAACTATGATTGAAAAATTGATAGGCGATCCGTCTATCTATAAAGAGATATTATGACAATTATCAGTTCGCTAAATGTGGACTACAATCCCGTGTTTCTTATTCTTTTCCGCACGTAATACGAACATAATATTGCGCTATCATGTTTTCCGAAGCGTTACGAGCAACAGCCTGGAAGGGAAAGTGATCGAAGAGGATTTATAGTTAACCGTCTATTAGTTCAATGTATCACAATGAGCTGTCCTTGGTGTTATATCCTAAAGGAAAATATAAGCATTGTGGACCCTGCATAACGTATATATTGGCATGGTTGTTTGAATGTTATGTAACGTAAGGCCCGGGCGTAAGGCGCAAACAAGACAAGTGATTTTGGACACCACAAGGACTGAGTAGACACCATTTTCGTCACTCTTCGTGTTCCCCTCCTTGTTCAGGGCATACCCCCGCCTTTGTTTGGGATACCCCTGCTTTTGTTGAGAGTCACCTGACCCGGAAAACTTTATCTTTTAACCAAGCAAAGGTTTCACTAAATAGTGAGCCTGGATATATACTCATTATGTTCTTCCCTGCAGCTCTTTCATATGTTGTGTACTGACTGTGCATATGTATTGTGCACAACAACGAACAGTTCCACCTCGTTTCGATCTTCTCCAAATTTGAAGGCGAACGAATTATAGCACCGCAAATATTTAAAAGTACCTATTCTATATTATTATGCCAACTCTACGTCCACTTTTAGATTGGAACTACTAGCTATCATACGGGAATATATACACCCAAGCCCAGTACCTAGCATTGCACCAGAACACAAGTCTCGGAAATATTCAGTTTCCGAGCTTAACGATTTAAAAGGTATAGCACCCATCAAAAGAAATTACCTCCTGAAACCTAAACAAAACAAAAATTGTCACACCCTCTTAGTCTTCTTCTTCTTTTTCCAGTATAAGTGCTGCTTCAAGATGATCTAAAAGAGCGGGGTCAAGAAAGCTATAAAGAATTCGTTACGGATAAAATAATGACTGCCAGGTACAAGTTTTTAATTACACCTTGTAGAAAGAACAGACAAAATGGAGAGAATATGCTGTCCTAGAAATTTGAAGCAATTCATATCATCTGTTCATCATGAACAGCTAGTCTTATGATCCCGATTATTCTTTTATCTAATGTACGTTCAATAACTAATAAGTTTGATGAGATATCTCTTGTTGCAAATCAATATAATGTCGATGTCCAAGCAATATTTCTGGCCTCTCTACAGATCACCAAAACAAATTAAAGAGGTTGCCAATTGTATTAACGATTATGATTAGCAGATTGCGTCGGATTTACCTATAAGCTTAATAAGGATTATGTTTCCTTATGCATGCAATTACATTATTGTGTTAAAAAAAAGCAAGTGTCTCTCATGATTTGGCAGTTTATATAATTCGTGAGTTTGCTGTCGAGTTAAGCACACCATTGGCAAACATATTCAATTCTACTTTTCAGCAAGGAATTTTTTCCTCAAATGTGGAAATAATATGCTGAAATTACTCTCCTGTGCCAAAGTCTAGTATCTGCCTAAAATTGACGAGCTAAGACCAATTCCATTAACTTCATATTTTGCAAAGATTGCAAAGTCCTTCATTGCAAAATGGTTGTGGGAAGAAATTGCTAACAAAATAGATCAAAACCAGTTTGGTATTAATAGACGAAACTTGTCTACATGTCATTATTTAATTGGATAATTACATGCATTCTGTGCCGACAAACCTCGCTCAATGTCCACAATACTGTTGACTGATTTTTCGAAAGCATTTGGTCAAATAGATTACAATGTACTTGTCACTATTAAAGTTGTTAGATTGCCATGTCCGACCTTGCGTAATTTCATTAATAATTGACTTTCTTATTAATCGCCAGCAAGCTGTGAAGTATAAAAGACATTTTCTCAATCTAAATACAATGGTGTAGGTGTACCTCAAGGCACTAAGCTTGGGCCTATTTTGTTTTTTTGTAATGATTTACGATGCTTGTAAAGACTCTTCTACACTATATTTTACATACGTACATGGTTTGACACTAGTAGAATGTAGAACAATTGCACAAACATCCTTATTACAAGGTCACCTTGACATGCTCGAATCATGGGGTTCATCAAATAATATGAAATTAAATGTATTAAAATCTTCATCGATGTCATTTTCATTTTCTAAACAAAAAAGTATACAACTATACAAAGGTATACCTTTACCTTTGGTAAATACTGTTAAGATTCTTGATGTCAGAATTCAATATGACCTTATTTCAGTGTAATATGCTCATATAACTGAAATTATAAAGAAGATTAATAGAAAATTATTCATGCAACGTAGATTAAAAACTTACAACCCACCTGCTCTGTTAACCGTATATATTGGATACATCATATATGTAAGACCAATTTTGGAATAGGCCTACTCCCTATTTTTTCTGCACAGACGGTTTGACTATCAGACAAATTAATGAAATAGAAAGTATAAAAAAACACAGCATGAAGAATAATTTTTGGATCAAACTACAGCTCATAATAACAATACATTAGCAAAATTAAAATTGCCATCTCTTTTGACTCGTAGAGAAAAAAAATGACTAAATATTTTGTCAATCGTGGTTACCTCCAAAGAAAACTAACAAATTCAATTTACAAAATGTCAAAAAATATCAAGAATTTACGAGCAGAACTAAGAGGTTCCAAAATAGTGCCCTTCCTGATCTCACACGTATTCTCAATAATCATCATACGAATCAAGCTTGTAATAATCATCGAAAATTTGCGATTGTCTAATTCTTAGCCCTGAATGTCGGGCGACATAATGCTTTTCAAACTGAAAGAATGATTTCATTTAATGTACTATTAACATATTCTTATTTTGATTGTTATTTAAGAGTGTACATTCAATTGCTATACTAGATTACGTGCATTAATTGTGCATATTATCCAGTAATTTATTTACTATCCTGTAATATTCTTTGGTGTAAATATGTATATAACAATTTTGGTATACCTAATGTCTTTCTTAAGTGAGCCTAAGTAGTTTCTATACTTTGTTTATGAACTTTCAAAAGTATTTGTTGCCTTTTTTCAAAGTGTACTACATACCTAAATAATTATGCTAATAGCTATTTTTCATCGTATTTAAAAACTAATTACCGTCAATACTATAATGTTACATTGAGATATTATAAAAATGCAACAACGTTTTCTTGAACAAAAAAGCAAAGCAAAACAGAACAAACAAATCATTCATTCATTCATTACGAGGTTACCAAATACTTTGTATAAATGTTTAGTCATGTTCTTACTTATTCTATGTTGCTGTTATGAGTTTATATTCATGATTTTTTTTTTCTTCTTTCAAACTGTTCTTTCGCATTATGTTAACAGTCATGGAAGATCACCCTGTCTAAATGTCAGAAATAACTGAATAAATAAAATAAATGAATTACCTACAATTTGTATCAATGTAAAGCATTTTATGTAATTTGGTTTTTAATTCAATATGTTTTGTTCACAATTGCAATTTGTATGAATTGTACGAGCTTCCAATAGATTGTTGGTGTAAGATACTAATCTCTGTTTTGAAAGGACGGTTTTGGTTTTGCCTGACGATCGAGTTATGACGTCAGTAGCGATGGTTTTTTGGTTGAATTTTTAGTCTGCCGATTGGGGGCGTAGTAATTTAGCTGCAAATGATTCTCAATTTTGGGAAAAGTCATCTTTCTGATTGCGATCAATATTTAGTATTTCCAGACAAGCCCAATGTTGTGAGTATTATTTGAATATATGATGTTGATAATTGATAACTAGCCATCAGTTTGAGTTGGGTGTTGGTTTTATACAGTTAATAGTTTTCAGATAATTTGATGTATAAAATTTGTTATGAAAGTGATTCGTACGCACAGTAACTTTGTATGCATTACACGTGCAGTTACATAATACGGTTCATGTGTGTAGTGCTATGGGGATAGTCTGTTGTACAGACCGTGTTGTGTTATTTTAATATCATTTATATATAGGCAGTTGTATAAAGTGACGGAATGTATATAAATTCTGGTAACTGTAGACATGTATATAAAGAGGAATTAAGGGTAATATGTGTAGAGCCAAAAGGGTTATTGTTTTATCATGCACACAAATACAACAGTGAACAAAGGAAACTCAAGCAGCCATATTAGGGTATCATAAATTTATTATTCATTTATTATGATGCTAAGGAAATAGAACATAATCTTTAGGGTTATTGATATTTCATTTTGGAACAGTGTAATATGTAATTCAGTAAACATGCATTAATCATACAACTATAATTTGATGCAAGATTGATTGTAAACACAGTTTAAAATTGACATATTATTTATGATTGTTTAATTCTGATTAAATTTCAGGTTGAACCGCCTTTTGTGAACGGTATCGCATCATGCTTGAAATTGTCGCTATTTATTGAAGTGCAGTCAGTCCGATTGGCAAGTTATACGCTACATTAAGTTCAACAACAGCGCTTTAAGTCAACTTGAGCGATATGTCCCATCAAGAGTCCGTCAAGCCCGGGGATTCAGCAAGCCAGACTGGCAAGAGCAGCACGAGCAGTACCTCCAGAGCTAGAGTCAGAGCAATGGTGAAGAGAGCGGCCTTGGCAGCCCAGGCAGCAGCTCTCCATCAACAACAAGCTCTTGAACTGGAGGAGTTTAAGCTGAAGCAAAGAAGGAGTAAGCTTGAGCTACAGACAAGACTCAGCATGGCAAAAGCTGAGGAAGAGGTTTTCTCCCAGCATGGAGAGAGCATGACTGCTGCTGTAGATGAAGATGTCTCCCAACGAAGAGGGGCCTTGACGACGGAGCCCAGCATGGCTACAGATTTAGAGAAGGCTGTCTACCAGCTGAGACAGCCCTCACAGGTGCAACCTAACAGGGTCAGCACTACAGACAAGGACTTCTCCCAGCGTGGAGAGAGCATGACTGCTGCTGCTGTAGATGAAGATGTCTCTCAACGAAGAGGGGCCTTGACGACGGAGCCCAGCATGGCTACAGATTTAGAGAAGGCTGTCTACCAGCTGAGACAGCCCTCACAGGTGCAACCTAACAGGGTCAGCACTACAGACAAGGACTTCTCCCAGCGTGGAGAGAGCATGACTGCTGCTGCAGATGAAGATGTCTCTCAACGAAGAGGGGCCTTGACGATGGAGCCCAGCATGGCTACAGATTCAGAGAAGGGTGTCTACCAGCTGAGACAGCCCTCAGAGTTACAACCCAACATGGTCAGCGCTACAGACAAGGACTTCTCCCAGCATGGAGAGCCCTTGAAGTATGATACCACCACTAACCAGAGTGAAACCACAGAACAGAATGGCTCCATACTAATTGGGTCAGAAGCAAGTTATGGAATCGCCATAGGGGCCGGTATGCGATGTGTACTTCCCATAGGTCCAGTGCATGTTCAGGCACCAGATGGAGATAGATGTGTTCGTACCTACGCTCTACTGGACTCTGGTTCGACCACTTCCTTCTGCACAGAGAGCCTAGCAAGGAAAGTGTCAGTACAGGGGGAAGAGCGCATACTTTCCATAACAACCTTGGACAATCCTGATGGAAGGATCCAGACTCCAGTTGTCAGTCTTATGGTCGACACAGTTATCATGACAGAAAGAGTGAAGCTTCAGAAGGTTTTCACCAACAGGAAGACAGACATACTGAGCGACCACATGGCCAGTATGCTAGACTTAGAAGGATGGCAGCACTTAAAGGGGCTGGATCTACCATTTGCCTGCAGACAAGAAGTGGGACTCCTGATATGGCAAGATGTGCCATTTGCTCTGATGCCCTTAGAGGTTCGTAGAGGAAAGGGAGAAGATGAACTGTTGTCCTTGCATGGCCCTGCTGCTGCTATTCCAGACAATAAAGGAATGTCGATGAAGGACAGAAAGGCTCTTGACATACAGAATGAAGGGAAGTGCAAAGAGATGGAACAGTACCAGTTTCACATACCCTTCAAGGAGAAACGACCTAGCTTGACAGACAACCGATTGGTAGCACTAGCAGAACACAAGTTGTGGAGTCTTAGAAGGAAGCTAGGTAGAGATGACGCTCTGCACTACAAGTACACAGAAGGTTATGCAGAGGAGATGGAAGAGCAAGATTGTCAACCAGGTGATGTAACATGTCGATACCTCCCTCATCATCCAGGTTTACGATTTGGTACTGGTGGTCGACGAGCACTCACACCGCAATGTTTGGCCTTTGGGAAGAGTCCTTCAGACATGGCCAGAAGAGAAAGGCTTCGATCGACAGTGTGAAGTGAAGACCTGAACCAGCGTACTGAGGGGAGACCAGTTACAAAGCTCTATTTAATTTGGAGGCAGATTCTTGGAGACATTTCTGTGTTTCTAAGATGAGGGGTCAAGCCTAGCGCTGTCCCGTGCCAATTGTCGAGGTATTTGTGTTTTGTGTTCTTAAGACCAGAAAGCTGAACTGACATCGATCCTTTTTCGCGTATTAGAGTAACATTGATCAGTCAAGAAATTGAGGAATTTTTGTGCTTCAGCATCATGGACAAGAGTGTCAACATTTGAGCAACTTTCAGAGAATTTTTAGAGACTTTTACAAGAAATTTGAGGAAAGTTCAGCGTTTCAGAAGAAGTTCTAAGCAAGAAAATATGTTGCAAGACAAAGTTGATATTTAGTCATAAGAGGAAATACATATTATTCTGATCCTCTAATAACTCAGAGAATGTCAAAGAACAAGATTTTTGAAGAAAATGGATTATACCATAATGCAAGACTGACATGGTGTAATTTATGTTAGCATGATATTGGAAAGTAAATGTTTTTGTTTTTCAACCTTCTAAACAAACTCTATATTCATTAGAAATGGTAAATGTGATTTTCCTTTATATTCATATGATGAATGCATTTGTATATATATGTATTCTATATTAGGTTCATTTCCAGAGGAGAAAGCTAAAAGTTGCAGAATACATTCAAATCAGTTATACGTGTTGATGATATGTCATTTATTACTGTTTCCATGACAACCAAATTACATGGCATTGGCTATTTGGTAGAATATGTAATACCAGAATCGATAATGTCATATATGCAGATTATGCGTAGAAAGATTGAAATGGTATATCTAGCTTTATGCATTTGTTTATGTAGGGACTTGGAAGTTTCGACTAGGAAAATTTATATTTTCTAGCAGATAATGTCTTGTGAAGTTATATTTGGGTACAACAACATGACTCTATGTGTACTGGAATTGGTATGTGAATTCAATTCAGTTTTAGACAGTATCTGTGAAATCGTACATAGTGTTGATTACAGAATCAATATTTTCTTTTATTGGGTGACACATAACAAGATTTCTCTTTTAGTTTGTGTGGGATTGAAAGAAGTGGTTGTAGTGGTAACAGTTGCCAACAGAGATTTTTCAAAGTGAAATTTTGGTTTTCATATTTTAGTGTGGGAATTTATAAAGTTATTTATTGAAGCATGTTATACATTGATACAGGTAGTATGGCAACCAACTTTGTTGTAAGTTTATTTGAAAAGGAAATTGTAGTCCTTTTTGGTGTTGTAACAAGGAAATCTAGACATGAACAACTTCTTTCTTTTTTGTTTGCAAAGAAAGCTGTTTAGTTGCTTAGGTGTTCATGAAAATTAATGTAAATTAGATTGTTTGTTAATTGGTGTATAAAAACATTCAGTATAGATATGTTTTAATTTTTTTGGATTCCTTTGGAATTTTGGATAAAGTGTATACCTGTAAGTCCAGGTTGAGAATGAGAAGAGATTAGAGAAGTAAATGTTCAGTATAGTTTTCACATTTAGGGGCCGGAATGTAAGATACTAATCTCTGTTTTGAAAGGACGGTTTTGGTTTTGCCTGACGATCGAGTTATGACGTCAGTAGCGATGGTTTTTTGGTTGAATTTTTAGTCTGCCGATTGGGGGCGTAGTAATTTAGCTGCAAATGATTCTCAATTTTGGGAAAAGTCATCTTTCTGATTGCGATCAATATTTAGTATTTCCAGACAAGCCCAATGTTGTGAGTATTATTTGAATATATGATGTTGATAATTGATAACTAGCCATCAGTTTGAGTTGGGTGTTGGTTTTATACAGTTAATAGTTTTCAGATAATTTGATGTATAAAATTTGTTATGAAAGTGATTCGTACGCACAGTAACTTTGTATGCATTACACGTGCAGTTACATAATACGGTTCATGTGTGTAGTGCTATGGGGATAGTCTGTTGTACAGACCGTGTTGTGTTATTTTAATATCATTTATATATAGGCAGTTGTATAAAGTGACGGAATGTATATAAATTCTGGTAACTGTAGACATGTATATAAAGAGGAATTAAGGGTAATATGTGTAGAGCCAAAAGGGTTATTGTTTTATCATGCACACAAATACAACAGTGAACAAAGGAAACTCAAGCAGCCATATTAGGGTATCATAAATTTATTATTCATTTATTATGATGCTAAGGAAATAGAACATAATCTTTAGGGTTATTGATATTTCATTTTGGAACAGTGTAATATGTAATTCAGTAAACATGCATTAATCATACAACTATAATTTGATGCAAGATTGATTGTAAACACAGTTTAAAATTGACATATTATTTATGATTGTTTAATTCTGATTAAATTTCAGGTTGAACCGCCTTTTGTGAACGGTATCGCATCATGCTTGAAATTGTCGCTATTTATTGAAGTGCAGTCAGTCCGATTGGCAAGTTATACGCTACAGTTGGAAATCGTTCAAAAAAATAGAAAACAAGAGAGGTGATAGGCTTTCATCTTGACGCTCTCCAATATTGCATGTAAATAAATTGGACGAGCTTCCGGTGTAAGCAACAAGTACAACTATACATGTTCATTTTAACATTAAAAATCTTGCCTTTTACTCCCAGTCTCCAATTCTAAACATTTAAACCCACAATGCCGCACGGTCAACCAAATCAAAGGTTTTCTTATAATCAAAGAATGCACAATAAAGGCGTTTTGAATTTGGTAAATAAACATCAATTATTGTAGACTTTAAAACATACACAGTTATCTTTGATTGAATAGTTGGTCCGGGAGCCAGCTTGCTCTTTTCCTAACTTAACTCTCATCCTCAAAATACGGTGATCCTACAGTGGCGGATCCAGGGGGGGGCACAGGGGGCACGTCCGCCCCCCCCCCCGGCCAAAAAAAAGGGTTGAAATCAGCCTTTTTAGCCAAAAATGTACTGGCAATTAAACAGGGACATCATGCCCCCCCCCCCCCCCGGCCAAAAATAAATAAATACAAAAATAGTGCTACATTCAGTTTCAAACCATGGTTGTTGGTGCCCTTGCTTATGATGCTTTAATCTAATTAATTTCATATATATTCGTGTATTTATTTAGATTTTTAGGTATGGTAAGCGAAAGAAGAAAAAGGAATCTTGTGGCTTACCATACTTTTCCCAGCGCTCATATTGCATAGCGAGTCGACGTACGTAGGACGGAAACCTAGAAAGTGGACCTTTTTTCTAACCTGTGAAAAAGCTGAACATTTGCAAAAATGGTAAGTGAATGCCAGCGTTTTGTAGATATCCAACATTTAAGGGAGTTATAAAATGGTGGAAGCATTCAGGCACAACCTTTTAACTGATGTAGTCGTAATATTAAAACTGAACGGGGCCGGGGAATCGTTGATGTAATAAATGGCAGTGTCTGCGCCTGTGGATATGGATCCCAGCAGCAGCACCGCCTTTTATTACCCGTGCTTTCCCCGTTACTATTACTAATCACACCAGCATGGCCTGGGCCTGGATCAGATTGTGCTGGTGATGGGTTATGAGTGATAAATCCGCGGGAAGACGGACAACCCATAGGCATAGGTATAAGAGTAGACAGTGAACTGGGGTTATTTTATTACACATTATATTATATAGAGTAAAGGACCCGGTTTTCGGCCACTTAAGACAAAATCCTATTTTTTGGACTCTTTACTTCCTATTTATTATCATTTCTTGTTCAAATCATGAAGTAAATTCAATTATTATTTAAACAAAAAAAGAATCCCAGAAAAAAATCACGAATTGCCATGACAATATTCATTTCAATTTTCACTGTTTTGGAGCCGGTTATCGGCATAGCGAACCAGTTTTCGGACGCATGTACAAAGTCAATAGGAAGCGCGCGCCGTGCGTTTCCGCGCTGATGTATAGCACAAGCGGGCGGAGCAGGTATCCCACGCCGGAGCTCCCGGGTGCTCGCCTGGCCGAAGACAGGCACAGCGGTGATCGGAAGTTGGAAGCTGAATTAGACAGACATATTGTGTGTGCGTGGCGGGGTCCCGCTGCATTGATTTAATACATGCGATCAGATACTTTTGAGCTTGCGACCAACACAAAATCGGGCTCTAAATCTGAAAAATACTTGAAATAAAGCTCATTTTATGGTACCCATATTTCTTACATACACGCGTAAAAAACTCGATTTTTCAGATTTGGGTAGCGGGACCGCCGATTACATCGCTAAAATGTGATATTTTAGGATATATTTTCCATTGCAAATGTGGTTCTTCAGTGACTCTGGCATGGTATGGTATGTGTGGGATATGTGATATGCTATTATGTGATGTATTTTAAATGGATTTTACCATGCATCCAATGGATCGGCCGAAAACTGGAGCTGTCCGATTACCGGCTCCTTTACTCTATAGACTATTACCGGTAATCAATTTTTTGCATTGCCAGCGTGCGGATCAGGAACCCGCAGAGCGCCCCCCAAAATAAATCTCCTTAATTTTACGACGTGATTTGTCCGCGTTTACGAGGATATCCTTGTAATTTGTATATGCGGATGATCCCCATACTCGGACCAGGGCCCCTACTGTTATACCGGTACCCCTGCGTGTGAAGAGGCAGCTAAGTAAACAAAACCTAAACTATGTCAGAAATCACCCCTTCCTGCACCCGACGAACATTGCACCGTTGCTTCTGAGTTTGCTAGTGGAATCTTCTTTCTTCTCTTAAAAAGCGCTTCGAAATCGGTCAAGAAATTGATTTAAAATGTGAGATATAGCTTCCGGAGTGGTAGCCATTTGTGTCCTGGTGTTTCGATGATAATTAGTGAAGGTGCGTTACAAAAAAGCTGACCTCTTACAAGAGTTCCGATGTTAGTTCTTGCTGAAATGCGAAGACACACAATATACACTTAAAAAACTGTTTTGCTTTGCCAGTTTGAAACTATACGATAGTATAGTATACAAAGGCGCATGCACAGAGTTCGCTGAATTTAGCAAATCCCCTGTGGGCGCCAAATGGTGAAAACATGTTCCACAGTCTTCATTTCTTCCCAGTCAACTAGATGTAGTTCTATAGAAGTATAGCAATGATATAAGACTCAAAAAACCACAGACTGGAATATACCTTCACTACCTTAAATCATACACCAAAGATAAGTTTAAAATAGCAGTCCACAATCACCTTACTGAGCGAAATAACATTTATCAAATCCTCTCTTTCTTTCTCTGTGCAATTACCAACATCCCACCCTATCCTGTCTATTAAACCCCTTTTTTTTTGGGGGGGGGGGGTGTTGGTCAGTAATCTGAAGTAAAGGAGAAGAAGAAGAAAATACTAGATCATAAATCATTGTTAAATGATCACACATGCATGATATACTTTTATAGCATTATTTCATATATAGATATATCATTGTTATACCAAGGAAAATTGTTAGGAAAAATTGAATCCCCCCTCTACCCCCAATTTCAAAAGAACTAGATGAGAAACAAGGAATCATATTTTCTTTGGGTAGTCCCTGATCTGCCACCTTATTAGAATAAATTTGCAATATGTCCTATCTCTTTTCCTATTTGATCTTTTGTCCTCATTACCATTAATATCTTGTCCCCATCTTTTTCTAGGCGGAGAGGAAGCAAGTGAACCGGTACTATCCGCCGGACTTCGATCCGGCCAAGCACAAGAGTATCAACAAGTACCGCAACTCTCACCCGCTGAGAGAGAGGGCCAAGAAACTGAGCCAGGGCATCTTGGTGATCCGCTTTGAGATGCCCTACAACATCTGGTGTGGGGGGTGCGGAAATCATGTCGGCATGGGTAAGTTTTTGAGTTGGGAATGCCTAGCTGAATTGGATTTTTTTTTCTCATGTTTTTCATTCTTTTTTCATGTACAGTTAACAACCGAATTATTCATAGTCCTTGTAGATTTTTTTTTTTTTTTTTTTGAGGGATGTGTTTCTTTGTTACTCATGAATGAAAGGAGGACTGGTTGAGTTAGGGGCTTTGTTGAATATTTCAAAATGCAAGCTTTAAAAGATTGTAAAAGGGTCGAAATCTGTTATTCTTTAGTGAAATTAACAGACCTCTTACAATTTTGCAAGTTCAGACTTTTAAATGAATTTTCATTCTCTTGTTATCTTCTGTTTTAATATCCAGGTGTGAGATACAATGCGGAGAAGAAGAAGGTGGGAAAGTATTATACCACTCCTATCTTTGAGTTCAAGATGAAGTGTCACCTTTGTGATAACTACATCGTCATGGAAACCGACCCCAAGAACTTTGACTACACCATCACTAGTGGGGCTCAGCGCAAGAACCAGAAATGGGACATGGCTGAGAATGAACAGGTCCTGACCGAGGGTAGGTCAATGATCAATTAAGACTTTCATTTTAAAGGGAGTAAATCCACATTTTAGAGTTTCAAGTAAATCAAGGACGTTTCATTTGCCCCTTTCCCTTGTCACTTCTTTGCCTTACAGCATTTTGATTATCTTCAAATAAATCTAGTAGTGAGTTTTATTTATTACATAAATTCGTGTGAGTTTAATTTCTATGGACTTAGCCCCTTTTAAATGAAACTGTAGTTAACCATCCCCCCCCCCCCCTTATTAGCATATCCCCCTTGATATAAAGAAACATGTCTCACTTGCCCCTCAATCCTACATCTGCTTACACAGGTAGATCTTCCTTTTCTTTTTTTCTTTTGCACCACCCCCGCCCCCCCCCCCCCCCCCCCCCCTGCTATATGCCCAGTAAAGTTTAGAGTACTAAGTGTATGTTATGACCCTGTACCGGTATTACGAAACTAGTTTCACAGTATCACTTTTCATTTAATGTTTTATACGCAGACAGGGAAGCTGTGAAGAAGTTGTCTCGGGATGCTATGTATAAGTTGGAGCATGGCGTCGATGATACAAAGAAGCTGAAGAAGGCCGCTCCATCTCTCGGGAAGATTGCCGAGATCCAGTCAGCCAAGAAAGACGACTACGCCCAGAGCCAGGCTCTCAGGAAGAAGTTTAGGGTAAACATAAACTTTTCTTGGAAGGATGGCCAAGTTCGAATCACTCTTTATTTATTTTATTTTTTCCACTAAACTCCTTTAAAGCAAAGCGTACTATCGAAGTGCAGAGTTTTCCCCAAAACACATCATGATTCTTTACTAAATATGCTTTTAAAGCATTTGTAGCAAAATGACTCTTTCTAGAAATGAAATTTGCTTGTTTTTATTTCATAGTTTATAGGATCAAAGAGAAACATCATGAAGATCTGCAAATTTCATATTGCAAGATAAAAATGCAATCCAGGATTTTTGCTTAGTTTTTCTAATACTAAGCAGGGAATTGTTTTGTGTAGTGTTCATTAGTTTGTGTCTTTGTGCTTTAAATTGCTTTAAAGAGAATGCAGCATTTATATTCCTTTCATTCTTTTAATCCAATGTTCTTTACATTGTCATGACTAGGTGGAGAAGAAAGAGCTCTTGGCTGTGGCGGCCAGTGACAATGCTCTCCTGTCAAAGTCATCATTAGAGATTGATCTTGTACCAGAGTCTGAGGAGGACAAGAAATTAGCTTCTCTTCTCAAATTCTCAGTTCCAGGATGTAAGTTTACCCCAATAGACCGGTTCACTAACATATTCAAATTTTATGCATATTTTTTAAACAAAGGTTGACCTTGACAACCCGAAAGCTTGTCCGAGGCTCGCTCGACATAGGAACAAGTTATATATGCAGACTGGATTACAAGTATTGTAGTTCATTCATTAATACAGTCAAACCTGCTTTAGTGACCACTTGTCTACAAAGACCACATTTTTTGTTTTCCTTGAAAATTGTTTCTCAATGTACTAAAGGGACCTGTCTACAAAGACCACTTTTTGTGTTTCCCTTGAGTGGTTGCTATAGACAGGTTTGACTGTAACAGGTTAATGGAATAATTTGTCACTAGGTCCTCAGGAAAGAAACATCTATAAATTTGAATATGTTCGTAAACTGGTCTATTTTTGACCCACAGTAGTTTGTACCATTTACTCACTCATACTTATCGATATGTTTGGGATAGTGGCAGGAGTCTTAAAGCTTGCTCTGAAAGGAACTACAGTTGCCACTCGAGAAATGCATGCTGTGTACTTAGCATATTCAGTATGTCGTTTTCTTTTTTTCCCCTGGATAATGTACTGGTAGGTAGTTAAAATGTTTGTTTTTTATTTGATAGTCATTAAAATATGCATCACAGCAGTCTCATCTTTGACCACAGATTTATTTCAGTTTATGAAACAAGAAATTTTGACCCTGTATTCCAGAATGTTGATTCAAGTTTTTCATGGTCATTTTCTCACTTCTTTAATATCTTGATAGTTTATGATTGTCTAAAAATGACTTCAATGGCCTTGATTATACTGGTTTATGACACAGCATTCTTAACTTTGAATCTTCATTTCAGCTTACGAGGAAAAGAGGGAACAAAAGCGTGAGTCGATCCAGAACAGAAACATATTTGCCCCATCCACGATGAGCTCTCCCAACAGCATCGAAATTTCTCCTCGTTCTTCCTCGTCCCAATCATCACCATCCTCCTCCTCCAGCAAGAAATCTTCTGGAGCACAGCAAACACTCATCAACAAGGTCATTAAGATGGCATCGGTCTTTGGATCGTCAGGGTCCAAAAGAAAGAGCAGGAGCAGCAGTGGCCTGAAGGCTTCAGCCAAGGAGTGGTTTGGGAGAACAACAAAATCCTTGATATGTGGGACTACAGGAATCGTTGTGAAAAGAAAACGCAAACGAAGTGAGGATGACGCCTCTGCTGTTAGTCATGAATTACATAAGAGGTCCAAGTTGTCCGATGATGGGTCTGGGAGTGCAGAGGGCGGTGGATGCGGTCAGTCAGCTTCAGAAGGAACTGTCGCAAGAGAGGAATCTGTCTTTCTCGACAAGGTGAGCAGAGTTGCAAAGCTTGATGGACTAGAAGTAGATGATCTTGAAGGCATACAAGGGGTGCGGGATGATACAGCAAAAGAGACAAAAGCAGAATGCTTATCTTCCACACCGTCAACACAGCAAATCCTGGAAGATGGAAGTATGGAGGCACTCCAGAATCCATCAAGTAGCACCTCAAGCTCACCATCATGCTGTGTTCAAACCTCGGAAAGAACTACAGAGAAACTGAACGTTTGTACCGGAAAATTCTCAACATCAAACATGAACGCATCCTCACCGAGCCACACGCAAAGTACACATCGCATCAGAGAGAACCCTCGCTGCACTGCAAATGTACAGAGTAATTCTAATGGAACTGACAATCTTGGGCCTTGTTCACACAACCAGATAAGAACCTCTGAACCGATAGAGACAAGCGCAGTACCCAAGACTTCTGCATGTGAACACGGCTCACCCAGTTTGAATGTTGTATTAAGCGAGGGAGAAGTTTCAAGAACAGATAGTCTCTATCGAAGCTCACTCTCGTTGGTTTCTTGCTATTCGTCCAGTAGTGGTAGTGAGGAAGAGCAATAATACTTTTGATACATGTAGAGGTAAAGGTGAATTGCCGTTTGGTCTTTAACCAGTTCGTCTACTACCCAATTAGTCTATTCCCTACTTATGATATAAGTCTGCTGTCCACAATGTCCAATAATCATTTTGTCTACTTATCATTCGGTCTAATGACCATTTAGGCTAGTAGCCATTTGGTCTAATTTCCATGTTGGTTATTCTCTGGTAAGTCTACTACCCATCTGGTCCATTATTCATTTAGTCAATTAACCAGTTTGGCTAGTGCCCATTTCGTCTACTATCCATAAGGTCTAATAACCATTAGATGATTAGTATTATTTATGATTAAATGATCTTTAGACCTTATGAATAGTAGATAAAATGGGCATCATTAGACAAATTGGGAATTAGACCTAGTGACCTACTAGAAATTAGACTAATGAGCAATAGACCAAATGGGTAGTTAGTAGACTTATTGGAGATTAGACCAAATGTCTATTAGCCTAAATGGTCATTAGACCAGATGATAAATAGAGGAAAGGATTATTAGACCTTGTGGATAGTAGAAGGGCTGGGTGTAGACCATATGGGAATAGACCAATTGAGAAATAGACAAACTGGTTGTAGACCAAACGGCAATAAACCCGTACTAAAATGGAGATAACGTGTGTATTTTCTTTTATATTTGTATAGAGATATATTTTTGAATAAAGTAGATGATTGCAGTCTGCAGGCATAGACACTATAGAGATACCCAGAATTGTCATTTATAAAGCCTCGTTGAGAACAGTATTAAAGATACGGTAGAACAGTATTAACACTTACACTGTATGAGGCTACCTTGGGTAAACAAGACATATATATAATCAGGTGGGCTGTATCTAATACAGACCACCTTATATTTTTGTTAAAATTGCCTTAATTATTATTTTTATTTATTTATTTTTCTTAATTCTTACCACTTTTTTGTTAGCAAGATAACTTGAAAATGGATCAATCAAATAACTTGAAATTTGGCACACATATGTATAGGCATATAGAGAAATCAAAATAACGTTGTCAACCTTGACTGATGACGTCATCTAGGCGCCATTTTGTGAAAATTAACTCATGATCGTATCTTCATAACGGAAAATTATTTCTCATTCATATTTATCATGATCAAGGTCAATATCAGTCCAGTCAATTTCATGTCAAAAAACGCGCACAGCCAGTGCGCGCGCAAAATCGTCTCAAATTTGTTTTGCATACGTTTCAGGTCATTTTAAGCATTTTTATAAAAAATCTCGCACACGCACATGTGCGCGCGTTTTCGCGCGTAACACCATTACACAACATAGAATCACCATTTTTTTTCTCTCATGATATTTCTCATATTTTTTCAAACAATTTGATACCATGTTTATCTCTTTATGACCATTAATAACAAGATGAGCGTCCATTCAAGATAAATGTCTGTGCGCGCGAGCTCTTGTAATACATAGCATATATGGGCAAACACTTGCCTATACCAATTCCATTATAGCTCTTTTGGATAAACCAGGACCCTCAATTTTTTCATATTTGGATAGAGTATGAGTCGAAGGTATGATTTCATATCTCATTTGGCCATTACAAATATCAAGACGTCGTCATAATGGCCTTGGAACTCAAAATACGAATTTGCATATTATGACGTCAGCATATTTATGGGAAATTGATTGTATCTCTGTAAATATTGATTGATTTTCTTCCAAATTTTGCTATGTTCTAGCTGAGACAATTCTCTGCAAATGCAGTTGCCACAATTTTTCATTTTGACAAAGGCATCATGGCGTAATTTTGCGATTAAAGGAGGCATGTCAATTTTTCACATTTTGCATGTATTCTCTACGGGACATGACTTTTTCTCAAAACTGGATTCTACATTCCCATCTTTCGCGAGCAATATCTCTGTCGTTTTATTCTCATTTTCGTTGAGCTATGAGTATGTTGTAGCTGAGACAATAAGCTATCACAACTGTGCCCTTTATTTTTCGATCAGATGCCGGGATCATGCTCATATTTCATGTGCAAAGTGGGATTTGAGAATTCCATTTTTCGTTTACGTGTAATCGCTATAGGAAATGTATTGGTGTATCGGTAACGCACTTGACTTCCGACCTCGAGATCCCTGGTTCGAGTCCGGGCGTCTCCAACAATTTTTTTCTTCCCTTTTTTTTTTCTTTTTGACCTTTCACTGTACCATCTCCTTTGATTATTAAAACACGTAGAATCGCAAATAATGTAATAAACACCCCTTTTTACTTAATTATTTCACTATTTTCACTTGATCCATTACTTTTTGCGTGTAATCCCTATGGGAGATGACTTTTTCTCAAATCTGGATTCTTCATTCCTGTCTTTTGCGAGCAATTGCGCCGTTATTTCTGCTTGGATTTTGTTGATTTTTTAGTATGTTGTAGCTGAGATTATATGCTATCTTAATCATCCGTCATTTTTTCAATAAGATGTCAGGATCACGCTCATGATCATGATCATCATTATCATCATAATCATCATTATCATCGTCATCATCATCACCATTATCATCATTATCATTATCATCGTCATCATCACCATTATCATCATCATCATCATCATCATGACCATCATCAACATGATCATCAATTTCTTTCACATCATGAATCTACATGACCTTGTCTTTTTAGCAGTTATTGTATCTCTGTAAATATTGATCGATTTTCTTCCGAATTTCAATATGTTGTAACTAAGACAATTATCTACAAACTCAGTGAACACCATTTTTCATTTTGATAACCTCATCATAGTGAAAATTTTTATTAAAGGCCTCTTGTCAGAAATTTCATTATTTGCGTGTTATGCCTATAGAAGGTGAATTTCGTTCACGTCATTGTTTTTTAAGAATTTTTAAGCAGTATCTCGCTTCTTTTTGTTCTATTTTGTCTCAAATTTTAGTTGACCAGCCCACCTATACTTGTTCCAAACAAGTATTAAATGTCTAGTTATTATTATTACCTAAAAATCATAATAAAAAACGCAAACAAAGTAATAATGAAGTTCTGATACAGCTGAGAGATACAATTTAGTACTGAGATTTCAGAACCTCATCATAGCACCTACTGAATTTCTAGGCTTTATTCATACAGTTTATTAAAAGAGATATTTTAGTGAGGTTGTGTAAAAAAAAGGGATCATTTTCCATTACACAATGTACATCAAAAGAGCATTGCCACTTCACCGCTTTCAAATTCATGTATTATAGTGAATGGGTGATTTGAAAGGAAACCTCACCCCAAGAATAAGTGTAGGTATTTTAAAAAAATAGACAAGTTCCTGTCCTTTGATGTACAATATTCCTTACGAAAATGTACAATAGATATATGAATGAAGAAATTCTTGGTATGATGTGATATCTTTTAGCATGACATAAACATCACTCGGTGTTGCCAATTTAGAGACTTCAATGATTATTTATGATTAAATTTCTCTTATTCATGAACAGCTCAATGTACTGCAGCAGAAGTGATCTCAAATTTTTCACTGATTTTCACACTTTCTGCGCATGTATATTATTACCGGAATGTAATTCAGAGCATTCTATATCAAAAGATAAAATAAAATGCCTGCTACAGTGAACATAAACTGCTATGGGTTGATCTTAAATTCATTGGGTCGGTCTCAAACTTTGGCTGTTATTATAAAGTGCATGTGACTCTGTTTTGATGGCTTGACACCAATAGTGAAAAGAGGTCAAATGCAGGGAGTGAGGGAGGGAATGAGAGAGAGAGAGGGGGGGGGGGGGGGGACTACACATTCAAAAGAACGGGAACATGTTAATCAATTATTGGTGTGAGAGATCAGATGAATGTGGAACTCTATACTGATTTCACTTCTTTAGTGTACTCTCTCTCTCTCTCTCCCAGCAAATATTACACATATATTTCGTACTACAAGCTCAGTAAAAACATAACTTCTCACAAAAATGTTGTTCATCAAAAAGCAAACCAAATATACAGTAAACTCAAAAATTGTTCAAAAGAAAGAAAACTTTATTTTTTAATACAAACAGTTGCTGTACAAATTTTTACAGATTTCTAATTTTTCACATTTTAAAATTGCAATTCCATTCCTACACTTTGTACAGATATGCCTTTAATACAGATATTGGTCAACTTACTGTCGAGTGGAAGACCCTTGCCTATGGGCCAGAAAACATACAAGGTTTGAAAATAAATTTACCACACCATAATACTGGTATGGAAGTTTATACGAGCATTGCATCAGCAGGGGTGTCTGCATTCTCTCAAGCTGAAAAACTACCCCGCAATTTTGTTCTGGTTTTGAAACTGGCTTGAGCTTAATATCTCAAGCAATTCGGTAGATAAAGAAGCAATAAGCCTGATATCTAGCTCAAGCTAATTGCAGGACCGCCACAGAGAACAGTATTAATACTTATGAGGCTACCTGGGTAAACAATACATATATATATTATTTGATGTTAGCGCTCTGAGCCTTATGGGAATGGCGCCCTAAATGTTCATTGTATTGTATTGTATTGTATTGTATTGTATATTATTTTCAGTAATTTTATTACTACCTAAAAATCATAATGCCCAACTCGAACAAAGGAAATTAAGTTTGAAACTGTTACAGCTGAGAGATACGATTTAGTACTGAGATTTTAGAACCTCATCATAGCACGTACTGAATTGCATGCTTGAAATTTACAACAGAAGATTTGTCTGCCCATCACAGTCACAAAACAAAACTGGAAAACCAGGACATTAATGCAAAGGAAAATAAAGGCTCGTTCAGAATTGGTGCGTTAAAACCGCCGCAAGGAAGGCCCCGACTTTTTAACATGTAAATGAGCGGCAACCACACAACCAAGGATTTGCGCATGTTCACCAAGCTCTATGTTATAAGATATAAAAAGAAATGTGAAGGGTATTACACTTTATGTATTAAAAAACAGTGGTTTTGCCAACGTCATATCTAAACGAGCCCTTTTTTTTCTTAAAGGAATATTTCTTTTTACTTGACCACCTATATTTACAGGTTAATGCACCTTTTTTTCTCAATTTTTTAAATTGGGCTATGGTGAAAAAGATCCATTTAAGGTGCTTGGAACACAAGCACGGAAAGCATTTACTGCATGAAGTATTTTTCTAAATAAATAGATTTGTATGTCTTTTTTTTTTCATTTTCCAAAAGTGCATTTAGGAAACTCAGAAACACTCAGAAAAAAGATAGCTATCTTTCTTCAAACACGCCAAACAATTGTTTCGCCTATAATCATGTGAACAACAAATTGTGTTTAAAAGAGCTTACCATGCTCAATTTAAAAACTTGAAAAATGTAATACCATTGCTTTACTTTTGATAATTGAAGTATATACACAAGGCAAGAAACGGTGCAATAATATTGTAACATCCAATACAGCATATTAGTCATCAAAGAGGGTGATTAAGAATGAGGTCTTTCCTTACTCTTTACCAACATTGGTGGACACATTTCTTATGAGATCCATTTCAAATCTGTTCAAAAGACTTGGTTAAAAAGGGGGAATGAATTGTATACATAACCATATTACTGTAAGCAGCCCTTTAAAGTTTTCTCTTTTCTTCTTCTTATTATTATTTTTTTTTGGGGGGGGGGTGGGGGCAATCTAAGTGACAGTGTGAAAATATTGAACGGGAATAATTTTTACATATTAATTGAATTGGTTTGTTTTTACCAGATTGCTAAGACAGCATGTGCATGCTTGTTATGTAAGTTTTAATGTTTCAAGTTCATCTTTACATTTGGTTAAAAAAGACAAAGCAATACAATCAACATGTGTAAATACATATAACAAGGATACAAAAGAAACATGTACTACTCATAAATTGGTGGGAATAACAAAGCCGAGGCCTTAAAGGTAATCCTCAAATTAAATAAAAGTACCCTCAAAATATTGATCCTGCTTATAATATGGGTAAAAATAAAATAAAATTATAAAATATTACAAAATTATTAATGAGTATTAATCAGAATTATTAATGAGTATTAATGCCTTTAGCACACCGACTTGGTTTCGAACTCAGGATCTCCATGTTACAAGACCACTGCCCTGCCACTGGGTCATTGTGCCTCCATCACATTCAAAGTGCTGACAGAATGTAAAATGGGCATAAAAAACCTTACTTTCTCCTTCCCCACAATAGGCAATGAACTTTCTTTTATTGTGAAACATTCAAAATGCTGAGACTTCTTCAAACTCCTTGAATGACAACCAACATATATTGAAAAACAAATATACGCCATTATATACCTGTGTTTCAAATTGCACTTTTATCTTCATTTACATACATATATCTACAAACATACGCAGTGTACATGGTGTACCCATTTCAGTAATATATGGTAAAATCAACTGCTTGTTCTTAGAGAAAAGTCTGTTCCTGATTTTTTTTTAGAGGGGGGTGTCAAGCTTCTTGTCTATTGTTACAATCATTCTTGGGAAATATGGATGAAAGGAACAGAAAAAGATTTCTCTATGGAGCTACATGTATATGAAGAATAAGCAAACATTGACAAAATAGAGGTAAAAAGGAGAAAATAGACTGAACTTATTTCCATGAGTCCAGTAAAGTCCAATAAATGTCTTTGTTTTTTTAATATTTGTTAGTTATTACATTTTTTTTCTTCTCTTTCTTCTATTCATATTTCTTTGCTGCTCTTCTTTTCTCATTCTCTATACATTGTGAAAAAAAGATTTAATGTCAATCAAGCTATGTATGATAAAGGAATTGGATCACCCTACAAAGTATTTTTTCATCTTCACATGTCCCTGCTTTGAATTTTGTATCCTCCTTTAGTTTAAACTGTCCAGAACTATTACGTAATGTTATAGAAATCTAACCTTATCAAGAATTAACAATAATAATAAATAAAATTGGATTTATATGGCACTCAATAACAGAATATGTTCTCTTTTATGCTTTACAGATATCATTATAACCTAGATTCATTCACGCTCACAGTGTGCACAATTATATATATATATTTTTGTCTGTTCTGAGCCAAAAGACACAATGAATTGATTCTCAACAAAAATTACATAGGTGAAAGTGCACATATATGTACTGGGATTTAAATATATATACTTTTGTAAGTAGATTTTGTTCATTTGTTTCTTTCGAAGAGGTATTAAGTGAACACAGAAGCACCTGTAGACACGTTGGAACACATCAAAGTACAGAATACTGACGACAAGTGTAGAAAGTGCAGTCACATTGTTTGTACTCTTAACCGTACTGTTTAAGGTTGTTGCTGATTCCAAAGACATCCTTGAAGATCGGCAGCATGTGTGCATGGATTATAGTCCCTTGCGACTTCCTTCCGAGACAACAGGTGGGTGTTTCACAAAGCCATTTTTCAATGACAAATGACAAATATTAGTGACAAATCTGCTGATAACCAATCAGAAGCAAGGATTTCAGTAGCTTATAACAAAAACTGTCATATGTCACTGATGAAAAGTTTTGTGAAATGGGGCCCAGGTGGGAAGTCGCTATCCTCAAGCAGCAGTTCTCAATTGAACCTTGAGAGTCACATGATCATGCGGACAACAGTCACATGATCACAGGGACAACGGTCACATGACCTCATTCATAAGCCCACGTCTGTCCCGATTGGTCCTCCTGGCCCGTTTCCCTCAGGAAAAACTCGTAAGCATCGGCCATGTCTTGCGTTACTCCGGACTCCGAACCCGACCTGCATGAGGGAAAGCAAAAAAAAAAAAAAAAAAGGAAACTTTTTAAAGAGAAAAAGTGGAGATTTGTTTTAAAGATTTGGGACTAAAAATGTCATGTATGGAAATGAATGTGGGAGCACAAATCATGATACCCTAATGCAATACTATCGAAAGAAGAAAGGAGAGAGAGAGAGAGAGAGAGACAGAGAGAGAGAGAGAGAGAGAGAGAGACAGACAGACAGAGAGACAGACAGAGAGAGAGAGAGAGAGAGACAGACAGAGAGACAGAGAGACAGAGAGAGACAGAAAGATAGACAGAGACAGAAAGAAAGAGAGACAAATTACAAACTAAACACTGGGGTGGGGTCAATAATGAGACACAGGGGGGTAGCGAATGAAAGAGAAAAAGACAGTGAGGGACAGACTAAAACTAGGGGAGAGTGGGATTAAAAAATGGTAAGAAAGATGGAAAAATAGATGGAGAAATAGAGTGGGAAGAGAGAGAGAGAGAAAGAGATAGAGAGAAGAAAGAAAGGGAGGGGGAAGGTGAGAAGGTAAAATGAGACAAGAGACAAGGCTATACTACAATCAAATTGTGGTGGACCGGGTGTGACATAACCAATCACATAACACACCATTTTCATTCAAACAATTCTAATACAGGCATTCTTGAAAATACAACCAAATATCTTTAGAGAACCACTCAACTCACCCTAATTCAGGTTGCCAGCCATATTGATCATAGGCAGGGTCAAAGTTCAGATTGTTGGGGTCGGTTTCATCTTCGTAGGAATAGTCCTCAGGATTAAACAGCTCTGGGTTGAAACCTGCACAATAACAAAGTAAAAGTCAATTTTCTACACGAACAGCAAGAACTACAAAAGAACATATCAAGTCATTTCAACATCAAAAAGGACAATCAAAACCACTTTATTATATTTGGTGATGTGACAGTGCAATCAAATTTGACTGATTTTTCTTCTCATCACAATATAGGATTAAAACTACGGTAAAAGTTTACACATTTGCCCACCCACCTTCTTTCTATCTCTCTCTCTCTCTATATATATATATATATATCTCTTTCTTTCTGTCGTTTTCTCTACAATACTATCTCACACAAAGTAACTGCTGTCTAAATCCAAATGATTATTTATTTTATTTTCATTACCGGTATCAACTTACCTGCTTCTTCTGCAGATATGACCGTTCCCTGTGCACTGTAAAATGTAGGAATATTCTAAATGGAGGGGAAACATAAAAAACAAGAAAACTATGAAAGATTCATAAAAATTCAAAATTATCACCTTGGAAGAGAGATAAAGATGGAGGAATTGAAAGACAGACAGGCAGACATAGAGGGGAGGAGGGAGGGTGGGGGAGCAAGGGAGAGAGGGGAAATAAAAAGATGGAGAACATACCGGTATGTATCTCAACATGATTGTAGGACATTTATATAGACAGACAGAGGGGAGGGAGGAGGACGGAGGGAGGGAGGGAGGAGAAGGAGGAGGGTGAGCAAGGAAGAGAGGAGAAATAATAAAGTGTAGAACATACTGTATGTATCTCAACATGATTGTAGGACATTTATATAGACAGACAGAGGGGGGGGGGGGGGAGGGAGGAGGGGGAGGGGGAACAAGGTATGATTGTAATTGTTGTAACATGATTGTAAGACGATAATTGCTTGGCAGAGACAATATCTCATGCAGGTGTAATTTGGAGCCAATGCTATACATTACCATAAGACCTACCCCTCTCATCCTGACCTGAAACACAATAGCAACACCAAGGCCTGAATCTTTGATAAAATAAAGCTCGGAACATATATATCCAGAGCAATGTGGCCATATCAAACAATGAATTTCTAACTTTAACAATGACGCTAACATTATAATTGATACCTTTGCCCATAAAACCTACCATAGCCCTTAACATGACCTAAAACATGATTGCAAACCAAAACTGTCTCTGATGGAGTAAAGTTCTAAACAAATAATGAATGTCTAACTTTAACAATGGAGCCAACACTATATAACTGATACTTTTGCCCACAAAAGCTACCATACTCCTTCACACAACATAAAACAAGATTGCAAACCAAAACCTCTGTCTCTGACGGATTAAAGCTCTGAAAAAACGTCACCAGGGGGGTGTTTCAAAAAGACTCAAGATTGACTTTAAAATGGACTTAACTATGGCAGGCCGTTCCTGCCACTGTTTTCTCTCACCTTTTACTGGCATTGGTCTCTCAAGGAACGTACAAATCACGGTCACAAATCTACAGAATTTTCCTATTTTGATAGTTCATTATTGATTGAAGGAAAACTATTATCTACAGATCATAATTGAGAAACCAATGGTGAGAGCAACCAATGGCATGAATGGCCTGCCATAGTTAAGTCTAGCTTAAAGTCGATCTAAGTCTTTGTGAAACACCCCCCTCGGAGCAAATGTTGGGTCACTCACCGTAAATACATCTCCTCCAGCAGCACCGTTCATTGCAGCTGCCCCCGCTGCCCCAGCTGGACCCGGCTCTTCGTACTTTGGCCTATGACCTTTGTCTTTGACTTGCCTCCTGCCCCAGTCTGAAGCTCGGAATTCAATCAGCTGCAGCCATTGATCTCTAACAGATCTGTGCAAGAAAGAACAAGTATTTTAAACAAATCTTTCCTAAAAACTGGAATGTGCTGAAATATGAATTTTCTGAATGGGGATTACAGCTTCTCTTTTCTTCATTCCAACTGTTGCTAATAATTCTATGGAAAATCACAACGTCTTCAAAGAAAGGAGTTACAGAATAGACACGGTTTGTTTTGTGGACAACATCAGACCTTTTTTTTTCATTTTTTTCATTTTTTTTAATATAAATTTATAAATTTAACCATAAGCTTGATATTTCAATCTTTTACAACATTCTTTAAACTTATATCGTAAAAGGCATTTTATATTTATATTTGAAATGTAACAGCATGCTGGAAGCATTTTTTCTCTTTTTACATTGTTACTGTAATGTTTTCAATACGGGGAAAAATAAAAAATGAGAGAGCTCAAATTACTATATTGGGGGGACTGACCCAAAATCTTAAAATCTATGGTCGACTTTTTATAATTTTTTTTTAACCATTTTTTTCAGAAGAAAAAAAAAGTTAAATGAATAAAAACAAAAATCAGTTTTAAGCATTCAGAACTGAAAAATATCAGCCCAAAGAGAAAATATGGGGAAAAAAAGGGTGCTTGCACCTATTTTTTTTTTTAATACCACATCTTTTTTTCTAGGCCTCATTCCCACCCCACGAAAACATTGCATGATTTGTAAAATAAGAACAGGAGCATTTTTTAGCTACTTTGTAATGAAAAACAGCAGGGATGAGGATTTGGAATGGAGGCCTTACCTGTCAACTTTGCCATTGACAATGTAATTTCTTCCATCGTTGAAGATCTTGTTGATGAGCTCCGAGGACGCACTGTTGCTCATTTCTCGATCGTAATCCTCTATTGTCTTCCCTGCCAACTGCAATGTCAAAATGTAACAGACATTCCAGTTTTATTACACTATTGACATCAGGTATGGTAGTGTTGTGTATTGTAGTGTGATATCACTGACACATGTATAACACATAACTTTTAACATTAATATAAGAAATGTAGTAAGGTATATTAGTAGCTTCCATGGTGCCAGTGATCACCTAAAATCCAATGTACACAACAATAACCAGACATATGAAGAGAAAAAGAAACAGAGAGGAGAAGAGAAGTAAATAATCTGAAAGAGAAGAAAAATGGGGAGAAGATAGAGTAATGCAGAGAAAAAAAGGAGAAGGGTAGAGCAGAGAAGAATGAAGTAGAAAAGAGAAGAAAATGAAAAGAATAAATATAGAAGAGTAGAAAGAGAGAAAAAGAGAAGAGAGACAAGACAAGCAAAGAGAAGAGAAGCAAAGAAAGAAGAAGACAAGAAAAAGAGAGAGAAGAGAAGCAAAGAAATGAGAAGAAAAGAAAGAGAGAAGAGAAGCAAAGAAATAAGAAGAGAAGAAAGAGAAAAAAAGAGAAGAGAAGAAAAGACAAGAGAAGGAAAATGTAAGAGAAGAAAAGAAAAGAAAAGTTACAGAATAGAAGAGCTGTCATGACAAGAGAGGAAGAAACAAAACAGTTGCATGCAAAGCACTGTCAACACATGTAAGACCATTGTACCTTGAATATGTTACCCAGACATTTGAGGTTGGCTTCTGAGGGGTAGTCTGTGAGTGACTCGAAGAGCTCTTGAAGTGCTGCTCGGTAAACCTTGATCTTTTGAACAGTGCCATCTCCTCCTACAATCTGAAAGAAGAAAAAAAAAACATAGACAATCTAGCAATTCCAAGCAAATTTCAGATCAATTAAATGAATTAATATTAATCCCTATCTGTACCACTTAGTTTTTGAAAGATTGTAAAATATGTTCTCACTCGGTAGCACTTTTGCTTATGACATTACTTTGTTTTAGTGTTGAATTTAGGTGTGAAATATCTGCCATGGGGATGAATTCATAATGAAGATAAACAAAGGAAGAAAAATGTAGCATTTCTTAGTAAAAAAACACTCTGTTCAATTCACCAAACATGGCATGAAAAGAAGTAATCCATAATTATTTATTTTTTATTAATTTATTTCCATATGTGGGGTGGATTACCCTTTCAACTTAAGTTTGTTTTAAAAGGGGTCCACAATAATAATAGCCATAAAACATTGTCAGGCCACAGTGTATTGACTTTATAAAATTATAGGGAATAGTGGTTCCTGGCAGGTAAATTTCATCAGGCCCCCATTAATGAGATAGGCCTTGATAAAATATATCTTATGTATTTCTTTGTACGAAGCATGTGCGGTGTATAATTTCATATAGATAGATATGTTCGTAATCATACAGACAAGGAAAAAACAAACAATTTAATTGAGCTGAGATGCACTAAAATGAAGAAAATAAACAAAACAAAACCCTTAATTCCTACCGGTATGTAAGTTGTAAGGTACCCCTAATAATGACCTTCACCCATGAATGGTTTATGTTTGCAGCAAGATATTGTTGTTGTTTTTTGCATCCTGAGGGTCATTTGCCAAACCAATCTTACCTCCATATTCATGAAGAGTTCAGCCATGAACATAGTCACTCCATGTAGCCTTTTCTGCTGTGCAGGATCTAGTGCCATCTCTTTCCTCCTTACGACAACCTTCTTGGCTCTAAACAATTCAGAAAAAGTAAACAAAATAATTTCCAAAATCTATTTTTGTTTCTACATCTAAACTATTTTCTACCTCTAAATCATTTTCTACTTCTCAATTGTTCAAATATTGCATTCAAGGATGAAAAAACCTTCACAGCAGCTTTAGTATTGCTAGTATCTACCTTTCGATCATCTAAAATCTAAGAAATTTGATGGAAAGTTTTTGATGTGATTTATAGTGTAATGATAATAATAATATGTCTTGTTTACCCAGGGTAGCCTCATCTGTAGTAGTACTTTTAACCCTGTGGACCCTGCAATCATAATTATTACCCTGGCTTTAGCAAAAAGCTACCATAATGTGCTCAAGCTTCAAGGAATATCTTCCTACCGGGAACCCATTTACTACACCTGGGTGGAGAGTGGCAAACATAGATTAACATATTGTTAGAGGATGTCAGTGCAGCAGCGGGACTCGACCCGCAGACCATGTGATTTACAGTCCAGCAACGTGTCCACTAGACCACCACGGCACGCCACCTCTACAAACTACAAAACAATAGTGTCACGTCTGGACTAGGCACAAATGATAATAATAATAATAATATTCTGTTTTTTATATAGCGCTCAATACATTGATCCAACGATGTGCCTAAGCGCTTTACAAATATATTATTACCCCGGTCATCGGATTCAGGCTTACCCACACACAATGTGTGCACATTTTCAACTCCCTGGGGAGCATTCCAGCCAGTCGCCATTTTTCAAGCGCACACTTGCTCGTCCAACCACATGGACTTTCGCATCCTACCAGGTACCCATTGAACACATGGGTGGAGAGTAGCAAGTGCAGGTAAATATCTTGCCAAAGGAAATTAGTGCTGTGTCGGGATTCGAACCCTCGACCTTCGCATCTCCAGTCAAGCGCCTTAAACCACTCGACCACGACACTCCCACAAAAGGAAGTGAACTAGTACTGACCTTTGATTAATGAGGGCTCGTATGTGTCTTCTGCCTGGTGGATTGGGTAAGTTTCTAAAGAGATGATCGACCATCCGGGCTCCCGTGTACGTAAAGTTTGGCTCCATGGTCGACTGAAATCAGAGGAGACAAGAAATTCATGTAAATAATATGTGAGAAGAGAAGAGAAGAAGGGAGAGAGAGAGAAAGTGAGAAAGAAAGAAGAAAATAGAGAAGAAAAAAAGAGACAGAAAACAGAAAAGCAATTCTACAGAGATAATCAGGGCTTCTGTGTACGTAAAGTTTTGGCACCATGATTGACTAAAATCAAAGGAGACAAGAAATTCATGTACACAAAAATATGGTCTTTACAGAGTACAGACAGGTGTTTTTTTTTACACAGGTGGTCACAGGTACACAGGTGGTCTTGGTGGTGGAAATAAATAATTTGAAAATGTTCAATTATTTATGGAAAAGAAATAAATTTGACTTTGACTTTCTCTGCCAATGCAATGAAAGTCAATGAATTTATATACATCATGATTTAAATAATTAAAAAAACACAGTTTTTGTACCTACAGCACATACATGAACATTGAGTGAGGCAGGATGTAAACGGGAGGTCGGTCCTTGGTTCAAAACAAATTCTATGCGCTAGTGCCCTTTGGTAAGGCATTAATCCTCATTACCAAGTCCCTTGGAGAGGACTTAAAGCTGTATGTCCCCTGGTTGCCTACTTACAAGCAAACACATGATTTCTTTAAATAGCAGTCAGGTAAAACAAACAAACCAACCAACTAACCAAGCATCATGATGGACAGAATGCTGCCCAGGGAGTGGAGAATCCAATGACTGGGGTAATAATATATACTGCACCTAGAAACGAAGTATAGGCGCATTATAATTGTGATCTATTATTAATATTATTATTTATTTTGTGGAAAAGAAATTAATTTGCCTATGGCTGGAATACCTGCTCAAAGATGACATCTGCCACTTCATCCAGCTGCCAATCTTCCCTGATGGCTACGGAAAGGATGTCCGTCAGGGAGTTCATGCATTCTTGGAATAAGCCAGGGTTGATACTCAGCTGATAGAGAATGTCTTTCAATTCAAACATGTAGTCAGACTCCTGGAGATTGACAATAATAATGATAATAATAATAATAATAATAATAATAATGATAATAATTAAACAATTTAGTACAGCCCATAACACATAGGGCATGATAGCATGTACCTATGTGCTTTACAGAACAGAATACAGAAGGAGCGGAAATGGTGCACTGGGTTCATAATTGTGAGATTTTACAAAGTGCTAAGAAAAAAGTTTTCATTTTACTTCTGACCTTTCTGTATGTGTGATGATTGATGATACAAGTACAATCAATAATGATCATCATTATTCTATCATGAAAGGGTTTCAATAAAAACGAAAAATATATAATTTATGTACAGCTATCATGTATAAATCAACCTCAAAAACCGTTACCTGGCATTCTGCGGGCTAATGTTTAAGAAGTCTGAAGAAGGGGGGAATAAGAGGATACCTTGAACCCTGCATGTGAAATTTAAGTTAGAGTTGGGTTCTGAGAGCAAATATTGGTACGTCGACTCATATACACATCACTATCTTCCATTACATGTATGTTCATTGGGCATTTATATAAACTAGTAATATCTCTTTATATCAGTAATATTTGGAGCTGATAATTTAAATGGAGTATAGTGACATGGAACAACTAACATACAGAGCAAGATTGTTTGGGGCAATAACTTCCTTTCATTTGATATAAAATTAAAGGTTGCCAGATGCATTGACAACCTAAAACCCTGTCACACGACCTCAATGTGACCCTTGTGATAGCAATTTGAACCCAATCCATATTCATTTTCAGAATGAATAAAAATGTAAGAATTTCTAATTTGAAGGAAAAACATGGTTTTAAAGGCAGGGATCTACAAAAAAAAGTATAAAATGAAAGAATAAATCTACTTTCTTTGGGGAATGTTCGTTGGGGATGAAAGAAGATATCAGTGACTAGAGAAGCCAAGAAGGTAATGTCTGACAAAATAATAATAATACTTATAATAATAATAATAATAATTATTATAATAAAAATAATAATAATAATAATGATAATAGCAATAATAATAGTCTGGTCTGGTGTCAGCGGTTTATGAACTTTTATGCATAGAAACTGACAACCATCTCCATCTTCATCTGCAACTTACTTTAATTAAAGATTGTATTGCTGCCATCTACCGTGTCATACCAAAAGACGTTAAAAGACGGGAGTTGCTGCTACCTTGTTTGGCGTTCAACAATAAGGGATAGAGCAATGTCGATCTGGCGTTCCTCAGTGGCTGCCGAGCTCACGATCAATTGGGCAAAAAGAATTTCTATTTTCGGTTTAACAAAATTTGGAGTGGACTTTAAAAGATTATTATTATTATTATTATTATCTATAAAAAAAAGGGTAGAAATATTCACCTTTTCTTCTTGTACCGGTAATCCACTCCAGTATTTCCCTGGGGTGAACTCCACAGCTGTGGCCGACAAGGTCATCATGCTGTACACCACTTGACTTCAAACCCAAGAAAGATAAATTTAGGCCCCACTGCTTGAGTATAGGTACAAATCTGTTTTGAAAAGAAATAACAGATCTAGTTTTCTTTCAATTCTTTCGGTTCTTGAATATGTCATGAATAGACATTTGTTTTCTTCAACAGCTAATTAACGATAAAATAAACAAGTTACAATTTGAACATTTCATAAGTCATAGGCTAAACTTTTTCTTCTTCTTCTTCTTCTCTGCCTCTTTCACTTCTGAAGAGTCTTGCAGATTTAATGGTGTGTGTCACAATAGACATGAAGTGAAGGGTGTGCAAGTAAAAAGAAAAGTCTTATCAACATTCAACCCTCAAGTAGTAAAGCTGTGGATTGACCGATTAGCTTGTTTTTGTGGAGAGCGTGCCGCAAACATGGGTGATTCTACTGTTTTACAGTCTATTCATCAATCTTTTGTTTTGGTGTTAGTGAGAAACATTGGCAGTTTGGGAAAGATTATACATAACAAAGAGTTAAATTAAAAACCATGCCGCCATGCTCTGTCCGCATGGTAATTAATTCTCGACTGCTTACACTTAAATGTGTGGGCAGTGTGGTGGTAACATTCCAATTTAATAGTTGGGCAAGTTCTTAATTCAGAAGACTTAGGACATCAGCGATCCTTGATCAGTCTTAATTCATGTAAGATTCAGAATTTTATGTGTGTAGTTAAATGATTCAAAATGATGAAAAATGATGAAAAAGTTTAACTGATAATTCCCATGATCAAAATAATCCAAAATTTAGTCTACTGAGTAGATCTACTGGGAAACTGGAACTATGTGATGATGCTTTGTAAGTATGTGTGTATGGGGGTGTGTGCGCATCTTCGTGGTCATGTTTTTTAATTATTTTTTTGTTATGTTTATGTTTTTGTTTTTGTTTTGCTCATGTAAATTGTCATGTCTCATGATCATTCATGTAGATCTAACTTATTGTTGTTGTTGTTGTTTTAATTTATAGGCGTTTTTCATTCAGAAGTGAATATTTACGCCTCTTCTCTCAGGATTTTTATTCCTTTAAAATTAGATTTACTTTTTTTGATATATAGATTTGGATAAATTGGATTTTTAAAAGCTAATTTTTATTTAATGATGAAGAATTCAGTGGCTGGCGAGCAGAAGGCTTATCGGCTATATAGGACGCCCAAGGACCAACTCGGACACGGTACGTTGTGTCAAGCTTCTCAACTCAGCCTAATGCTGAGCCTAGGCCCTCCGACGTCCACCAATATGTCTAGTCGTCTCCACCGCGTTTCTTCAAAATTTTGACCGAAAACCAAATAAAAAACAGATCATGATACATGAAGATTTTAAACGTTAATATAGACAGTTCTCTCTTCTAATTTCTTTTTTTCTTCTTTTTTTTCTTCTTTCTCACTCTTCTTCTTCATGTACATGTATACTCACTATAAAAAGCGAAACATATTGGGCTCAAATAATTATGTGCGGTGCAAGGTGGTTAGTAGGGGTACAGGTGTACCCTTTTAGATCTAACTACGAAGTTAACCAAAGCCTGTTGGTGATTAATATCTGTTGATTTCAGGAGTATTG
Source organism: Strongylocentrotus droebachiensis (assembly GCA_035222895.1). Taxonomy (NCBI): domain Eukaryota; kingdom Metazoa; phylum Echinodermata; class Echinoidea; order Camarodonta; family Strongylocentrotidae; genus Strongylocentrotus; species Strongylocentrotus droebachiensis. The sequence goes on from JAVYIG010005936.1 coordinate 107,039, forward strand.
GGATTACTTCTTCGTTTTCTATTCCAGATTCTGTTATAAGCATGGCTCGCTCTATAAGAAAGAGTGGGCACTTACATAAAAAATGTTTAACTGTTTCTTTTTGGTGCTCACAGTTTGGACAATGACCGGTCTCATGTTGATTCAACTCAAAAAGATTTTCATTTAGACCTAAGTTTCCCATTCTTAGGCGATGAAGAATAGTTTCATGATATCTGTTGTTCAGGTAACACACAAATGTTTTTGATACTAGAGTTTGCGTTTCCCGTAGGGGGGATAATGTTTCATTCCATCTTTTTTGCCATATCTCTGTGTAGTATTTCTTTATAACATAATTTGATTCTGCTCTGGTAAGAGCGTTGTTAATTTCTATATTTTTATTTAGTCCTGCTTTAGCAAACTTATCTGTTATCTCATTGTGTTGTAGACCACAATGACTGGGAATCCATTCGAAATAAACCTGGGTGCCCTTGTATTTTAGTTGACTACACAGGGTTAAAATTTCAAGAATGAAAGATTCGTCTTTACGAGATTCTATGGCCTGGAGTGAACTCAAAGAATCAGAAAAGATGACTGCCCCGGTGTAGAGTCCTGGGAGTTGTAATAGCCATGCCAGGGCAAGTACAATTGCGGCCATCTCTGCTCTATAAGAAGATGTGTAATTAGCCAGTCTCTTGGATTGAGAAACATCATAATAAGGTACATGAAATGCAGCAGCAGCAGAGTCTTTATCTGGCGATCTTGATCCATCTGTATATATGTGTAAATAATTTGTCCATTTCGAATTTATCAATTCTAGGGCTGCTTGTTTTTGGGCAAAACAGATATCTGTTTTCGTTATTACCTCTTTTAGCTCAGATGACACATGGGGAGAGAGTATTTTCCAAAAGGGTGTGTTGAAAAAATACTTCATTGGATCTTCTAGTATGTAACTGAAGTTTAATGTACAATCCTTGGTTCTACGTCCAAAAGCTAATCTAGAGTTAGTACCTCCAAGAATATTAAATTGCCAACAATCTTTCACATCTTCGTTCAGAGGGTGTTTGCGCATACTCTCGATTCGTTTTCTTAGTTTAATTGATAACATTTCTCGCCTTAAATCAAAAGGCATTTCGCCTAGTTCGACTTGCAGCGTTTTAAGGGATGTACCTTTCCGAGCGCCTGCACAAACAAATAACGATTGGTACTGAACTGAGTTCAACATATTTTTTGCGCTTGTCGTAGCCGAGTTGTATGCTTCGCAACCATAGTCGATAATTGATAGTATTAATGCTTTATATATCATCACTAGTTCTTTAGCATCTCCAGACCACTTGGCGTATGCTAGACTTTTGATAACATTAATCCTACCTTTACATCTTTTACTAATATCTAATAAATGAGGCCTCCAAGTCATCCGTTTGTCAAATGTGACGCCGAGATACTTGTGCTCTTTATGTGGTGTCAACTTTTGACCTCTTATATATAACTCGTAATTATCATCATTTGTATTGTTCGAAAATAAGATAGGGGTCGTTTTCTCTACCGACATAATAAGTCCAAATGGATTGAGCCATGAGTTCAAAGAGTTTAGATATTGTTGTATGTTCTGGATATTTTGTTTTACATCATGGCCTGATTCCCAAATTACGATGTCGTCTGCATAAATCAAGCTATGTATATCTGGTCTCAAAGGTATGTCACTTATCATTATATTAAAAAGGAGGGAGCTCAAAATGCTACCCTGGGGTAAACCGTTTTCAGGATGCGTAATTGCCGATTTGGCATTACCTATTTGCACTTGAAAGGTACGGTTTAACAAGTAGTTTCTCAAAAAAATCAATATGTTTCCTTGGAGACCAATTCTGCGTAACTTGACTATTAATCCTTTCGTCCAGAGAGTATCATAGGCTTTGGCCAGATCAATAAATACGACTATGGTTTTCATACCCACAAATAGATATTTCTGAATTTCATTTTCTAAATGTACTAAGTTATCTATTGAGCTTCTCTTTTTTCTAAAACCATGTTGTATACTACTCAAAATTTCGTTTTTCTCTATGAACCATTCTAATCTCTCCTTTACCATACTTTCTAATATCTTGATAAAGCAAGGTAATAATGAGATAGGTCGGTAGGATGTTAGTTGGGAGGAGTCTTTATTTGGTTTTAATATTGGTATCAACATTGCGTGTTTGCATTGTTCCGGAATCGTCCCAGAAGACCATATTCTGTTATAAAGACAGAGTAATGTTTTCCTAGCCCTGGTTGGAAGGTTTTGAAACACAGTATATATCAAGCCATCTTCACCAGGGGCTGATGTCTTTTTTATATTAAGTACTTTTTCGAGTTCCATCATAGTAAAAGGTTCATTGATAACTGAATCATGTTCTCCTTTATAATCAATAGATTTATATTCATCTAGCAGTTCTTTATTTCCCTTTTTTGTTTTACTACTGGTCTTCAGAAAATGCTTTCCAAATTCGTTAGCTTTTTCTTGATCATCTATAATTACTTTAGATTCTACTTTTAGTGCTGATATCTTAGAATGAGTTTTATTTGGATTACCCTTCAGACAACGAATCAAATTCCATAGTTCTGAGATTGAAGTGAACCTGTTCAGTTTTGAAGTGTAATCCAGCCAAAACATTCGTTTTGTCTGTCTAATAATCCTTTGGGCTTCGGCCTTCTTTTGCCTATATAATTTTAGGTTTTCATCATTCCATACTCTCAATAACCTATTTTTGGATTCGTTCCGTTCCTTAATCTTTATTTTGCATTTTTCTGTCCACCATGGGACGGGGTTGAATCTCGCATTCTTGTTTTTATTTCTTTTGGGTACAGTGTGTAATTCATTTACATAGATCTACATGTAGACTAGATCTAGACTCTACATCTAATTTTATATTTTTCTGTTTATTTTATCAATATTTTTCATTCCTTTTTCATCACCTAAAATATTAATAGTTCAAAATATAACAGGAAGATACAACACTCATTCAAAAATAATTGAAACCAACCCCTCAAAATATCAAGGAAACATCAAAAAGAACAAAGTCAATGAACAACACGAGTAAACAGCAAAGTCTCATGACTGCACACAACCATACACACAAGACAATAAGTGGGACAAAGTTGTCAGTGTTTGTGAACAGCTTGCAAATAAATATTCATATAATCGAAAGACAAAAGGGCACAGATTACGTCTACATTTATACAAAAGTGATATTTAGTATTTTTCCTAGTATTTAATACAAGCTCTACTTAGCATTATAATATCTAAACATAACAAATCACTGTGAAATTCTCACCTTGTTGTGGCTTGTAACTGTTGTTCGCTAGTTTTTCAAGTAGCCATGCAAAACGACTGATCGCGAAGTCTATTTTCCGCGAGATCCAAACATACAAATTGGGAGGGGGGGGGGGGAGCAGAACCCCTTCTCCGATGCTTTTCAGCAGGATTTTGGTATTGAACCCAGGGGCGGATCTAGCTTTTTGCAAAGGGGGGGGGGGGTGACCCAGTGGCGGATCCAGGATTTTCCAAGAGGGGGAGGGGGGGCCCGAAAATTTAAAAAAAAAGTGCCGACCAATATTCGGGGGTGGGGGGGGGGGGGGGGGGGGGTAGAAAGCACTACAAAAAAAAAAATTGCCCCTGTCATTTTTCTTTTGGCCAGCCCAGGGTGGGGGGGGGGGCAGGGGGTTAAATTCTCTAGATCCGCCCCTGAAACCGTTGAATTGTATACTTCCAACAACAAAAAAAGAGTATCTTAGGTATTCTTATTTTTTTAAGTGCACTTTCTGGCCTTACGACCCCCGCCCTTTGAAAAATGTTGTCCCCACCCCAAATTGCCGCTTCCGCGATGGGCAATTAAGTGCATGCGTTGCTCCTCAAATATATTTTCTAATGCCCAAAGTAGGCCCAGGGGCGGATCCAGCCGGCGTCGAGGGGGGGGGGGGCCCAATTTGTGAGAAAATATGCGCGGACAGGGAGAGTCTGAGGGGGATGTGTCCCCCTGAAAACCTGAAGAAAAATCGAATTTGTAAACTCATTTTGTGCTATTTGGTGTATACTTTTTGCCAGGATATCATTTAAAATCTGTGACTTTTTCCGGCATAAATTTATGATAGGAGGAAAAGACTGTAAACACAAGAAGTGGGACTATGTTTGCAGTCCGCATAGTACCCCGTTGCGACAAAAAGTCTTTAGGACACTGGTATTCATGGCACCGGTACCTCTAGGCAGACGCGTACGCAGGGGGGGGGGGGGTGGGGGGTTAACCCCCCCCCCCTTTAGTTTTTTTTTATGTGTGTATTTTAGAACAACCCCCCCCCCCCTGCCCCCCCCCCTTCGGCGATTTTGTTTATTTAATTTTAAATGTCCTCTTACCCCCCCCCCCACCCCCCCCCCTCGCTTATTCAGCGGCCTTTTTATTTAATTTCTAAACAAGATCTTCAATTGCAACAATGTTGACAACCACAATTGACACGGTACAGATTCCTAATACCTCGGGTATCGCTTGATTGTAAAAATCAGTCAGTACAAGACTAGTGCAGCAGTTGTGATGGGCAGACAGCAATAACTTGATTCGGGCTGCAGCTTTAAGCACCTCACATCAGGCCCTGGTGAACGGTGAAAGTAGGGGGGCGGCTAAAGTATTTATGAACAGGTAGAGCGTAGCGTAAATTGGCGTAGGGTCCAGGGGCGACGCCCCTGGAAGCTCGGAGGTTTGAGCAGGCCAGGGGCAAATGAGGTCATTCAAAGGGTGTGGGGGCATCAACAATAAAGGGCACTTTCCGGGAGAAAGGGACACCTACTAAGGGAAACCTCAAAGCGAAAACAAAAGAAAAAAGAATAATTTTTGCGAGCGAGCGAAGCGAGCGAGCAAAAAATTTGGACTTGTGAGATCGCAGTGAAAAAAATTACATCTTATAAAGAAAAAAAAAACCTGATGGGGTTTTAAGCACAATCTGATCATGAAAGACTGAAAAGATCTTTAATATGAACCATAATTATATCAACTTTAAATACGAGCGAGCGTAGCGAGCCACACTTGGGTGAAATTAAAGAAAAGTTCCTTTTAATCCCTTTAAATTAGGAGCACTTTTTATGGGGAAAGGAAAATGGGGCACATATCCAAAGGGGAAAATTATTTGAAATGAAAAAGAGCAGATGTCAAAGTAAAAAGGGGAATCACCAGAGATGAAAATAGGCACTTATGACAACGGAAAAAGTGCAATTTTCAGAAGAAAAATGGCACTATCAGAGATGAAAAGGAGCACTTATTACAGAGTTAAAGGGGGCACCTCTCAAATTTTAATAAGGGCATGCACTCATCGGGGATGAAAAGGGGCACGTATAAGAAGGAACCAAATCTCACGCACACATTATGCAAAAGAGGTGAGTAATTACGTCCTGCAGGACACAATACAAATCCCAGGTTGGTTTTCGGAAGCTGGAGAAGAATCCTTTTCGCATCGTATACTGATTTTAATTTTTAATGATTTACGCATCTATCCAATCTGTCCATATAGAGTAACAGTAACAACCCATCTGTGACACTAATAAACGATGTGCATGAGACTAATTTTATTCGGTATAATTTACATATAAAAAATATTATGGGCAGATTGAAAAAGAAAAATTTAGACTGACAGGTCGTCTTCTGTGCACCTGTTCAACTGAAATGCAGTGTTTTTACCCAGATTCTGGCGATAAAAATTGGGTAATTTTCTGAATAGATCAGGCTTTTACGACCACTTTTACGGAACTAATTTTATGAATCCGCGAACTGCCGAATTTGGAAGCTTTGCCGACATGCTTCACGATGCCTCCGTGTTTTACTTTTCGCATTTGCTATTTTTTCGTGCTTTTTTCCTTAATTACGTTTGCTAAGTCTCGCTTTTATGTAGATAAAATATGTGGTCTCGCATTTTAAAGGAAAAAAACTCTTTTCCGGGGCCTTGCCCTTGGTTGGTTTCTTTCTATTTCTCTTTAAAATACCTTTTCAAATAAGAAGGGGGCTCGAGCCCCGCCATACCGCGGACCCTGTACACTGTGTAACAGCATGATGATTTGACAGATGGACCTGAAGTTAACCGAGACCTGAAATACTTTTGAACGTTGTGACTTGTATGCCCTAGTGTCGAGAGATCATCGGCATTTTTGTTTCTATCATAATATATAGGCCTAAAACACGAATTAGGGCTAGTTTTGACCTGAAAACAACCCAAAGCTCGGCGCATGTCCAGCTGAACCGCGGGAGCTTGGCCTATAATATGGATAGGTGAGGGCCCTGGGTCCACTCCTAACTCGTGTTTTAGCCCTTCTTTCTTCCCTTTTCCTTTCCTTTTCCTTTCCTTTCCTTTCCTTTCCTTTCCTTTCCTTTCCTTTCCTTTCCTTTCCTTTCCTTTCCTTTCCTTTCCTTTTTTTTCGGGGGGGGGGGGGGGGCCGGGCCCGTCGGCCCCCCCCGTGGATCCGCGCCTGTAGGCCTACCCCTTTTCATTTGTGATAATTGCCTCTTTTCATTCATTTTCAATAACACTAAATGCACCTTTAACTTCTGACAAAATACAAGTTACTCGATCATTCCCGCCCGCCTCTTTTTTGGCCGCCGCCTCCTTTTGTTTATAATATACTATTCAGAAAAAAGGGGAAAAGAAGAAGGAAAAAAAGGCTGTGGTGTACGTTTTGTATAAACAGCTTCTATAGCCAATTAAAGCTGAACACATGAACATTTTCACTGTTTCTGAATTTTGAAACTTGCTTTAATAGCAATGGACTAAAATGATACAAATCATTTGGTTTGTCATACATTGCATCAGTATTCAGTATACTCAAAAACTATTTATAGCACGATATCTGTGAATAAATATACCTTAAATTCGCCATCTTGGAAACGATAAATAGAATAATGCCCTGACTCCTCCGTTTTTGATAAAGTCCTGAAAAGAAACTCGTTATTTTTTTTATTTGGCCTATTAAAAAGTGCGCATACTTTTGATGATTAAATTTGTCGATTAAATTTCAAAAGAGAGCAAGAACGTTTAAGAAACGGAACCTGATAACAGACACTGTTACTATACCACCAACATGCAAGGCGGTTAGTAGGCCTACTCACTTTTCACAGAAGTTGTATAAAGTGCCTTTTCTAAAGTATAACAGTGCACCATCACTTTTCCTAAAATTAAGAGCCAATTTAATATTACCCTGATTACAGCTCGAGGCTTTTTGTTGACTCTTTTATTTGTTATTAATTGTGCATTGACTAGTTTTTTGTACAGACATCAAAGTTGTACGGATTTAAAAGCAAGACGTAGACTATACTTTGTTTTGCTCTTATTCAAAGTTTATTTGATTATGTTAATCCTGCATGGTACAACAGGTCAGATCAAAAGAAGTTTAAAATTATACAGAAAAAAATGGCGAGATTCATCAACTCTTCTGGTCCAAGAACTCACGTTGACTACAGCGAATTTTTAAAGCTGTTTTTTGTTTAAAGTCAACCAAAGATCAAAACAACTCGTATATTACATCACGTGCATGAAATATATCATATTTGGTCGAATCATTATATTCGAACCAACTTCGATCTCAGATACAGTAGGCTTGCGGGTGCACCATGTGAGAGAGAGCGGAGGATTGAGGAGTCCTGAAAAGGACTCTCGGTAATCTTTCTTGAGGGTTAGTCCTGAAAAGGACTCCTGACGACGGATAATCAACCAGTTCGGAGCGTCGAGCCACTCCCGCCACACCCATCCTCTCCAAGCGCTCTAGTTCTATAGCTCCTTAGAACTATAAGCTAAGAAATATAACCAACAGTCTTTTTCAAGACTACACCAACAATCCTTTTCAGGACTACACACCCTCAAGAAAGAGTCCTTTTCACGACCGTCCTCAATCCTCCCTCCCTCTCTCTCTCATTGAATGGAAGTTGGCCGGATTCCAGCCGGACAACCAATTTGAAGAATGTGAAAAGTATAAGGATCTAAGATTAAAATTGGATTAATGCAACTAAATAAATTATTTAGTCACCTGAATTTTAACGAAAAAGAACAAAAAATAATGAATTATATTATTATCTATATTAAACTAGAAAAACTAAGGTTAAAAAGACAGTCATTTTCCTATTATCGAAGGCGGGGGGGGGGGGTAACTTTGGATCGGTCCGCTAGTGCTCAGAGAAAATACCTCTTTAAGAGATTAATGGTAGTTTAAGAACAAGGTCTCTTTTTTCGAAAAAATGACATTTTATCAAAAGTTAGATGGTTCTTCGATAGCGGACTAGTCTTCCTGCAGACGATCATTTTCCTAACTCTACGTGTACAACATATAGAAAATTGGAGGGGGGGGGGGTAACTTTGGATCGGTCCGCTAGCGCTCAGAGAAAATACCTCTTTAAGAGATTAATGGTAGTTCAAGAACAAGGTCTGATCTTTCGAAAAAATGCTATTTTATCAAAAGTTAGATGGTTCTTCGATGGCGGACTAGTCTTCCTGCAGACGGTCATTTTCCTAACTCTACGTGTACAACCTATGTGACAATTTGGAGGGGGGGGGTAACTTTGGATCGGTCCGCTAGTGCTCAGAGAAAATACCTCTTTAAGAGATTAATGGAAATTCAAGAATAAGGTCTCATCTTTCGAAAAAATACTATTTTATCAAAAGTTAGATGGTTCTTCGATAGCGGACTAGTCTTCCTTCAGACAGTCATTTTCCTAACTCTACGTGTACAACCTATTTGACAATTTGAGGGAGGGGGGGGGGGGTAACTTTGGATCGGTCCGCTAGCGCTCAGAGAAAATACGTATTAAAGATATTAATGACAGTTCAAGAACAAGGTCTGATCTTTCGAAAAAATACTATTTTATCAAAAGTTAGATGGTTCTTGGATAGCGGACTAGTCTTCCTGCAGACGGTCATTTTCCTATAACTCTACGTGTACAACCTATGTGACAATTTGGAGGGGGGGGGGGGGTAACTTTGGATCGGTCCGCTAGTGCTCAGAGAAAATACCTCTTTAAGATATTAATGGAAATTCAAGAACAAGGGTCTGATCTTTCGAAAAAATACTACTTTATCAAAAGTTAGATGGTTCTTCGATGGCGGACTAGTCTTCCTGCAGACAGTCATTTTCCTAACTCTACGTGTACAACCTATGGGACAATTTGGAGTGGGGGGGGGGGGGTAACTTTGGATCGGTCCGCTAGCGCTCAGAGAAAATACGTATTAAAGAGATTAATGGAAGTTCAAGAACAAGGTCTGATCTTTCGAAAAAATGCTATTTTATCAAAAGTTAGATGGTTCTTCGATAGCGGACTAGTCTTCCTGCAGACGGTCATTTTCCTAACTCTACGTGTACAACCTATGGACAATTTGGAGGGGGGGGGGGGTAACTTTGGATCGGTCCGCTAGTGCTCAGAGAAAATACCTCTTCAAGAGATTAATGGAAGTTCAAGAACAAGGTCTCATCTTTCGAAAAAATGACATTTTATCAAAAGTTAGATGGTTCTTCGATAGCGGACTAGTCTTCCTGCAGACGATCATTTTTCCTAACTCTACGTGTACAACATATAGAAAATTGGAGGGGGGGGGTAACTTTGGATCGGTCCGCTAGCGCTCAGAGAAAATACCTCTTTAAGAGATTAATGGTAGTTCAAGAACAAGGTCTGATCTTTCGAAAAAATGCTATTTTATCAAAAGTTAGATGGTTCTTCGATGGCGGACTAGTCTTCCTGCAGACGGTCATTTTCCTAACTCTACGTGTACAACCTATGTGACAATTTGGAGGGGGGGGGTAACTTTGGATCGGTCCGCTAGTGCTCAGAGAAAATACCTCTTTAAGAGATTAATGGAAATTCAAGAATAAGGTCTCATCTTTCGAAAAAATACTATTTTATCAAAAGTTAGATGGTTCTTCGATGGCGGACTAGTCTTCCTGCAGACAGTCATTTTCCTAACTCTACGTGTACAACCTATGGGACAATTTGGAGGGGGGGGGGGGTAACTTTGGATCGGTCCGCTAGCGCTCAGAGAAAATACGTATTAAAGATATTAATGACAGTTCAAGAACAAGGTCTGATCTTTCGAAAAAATACTATTTTATCAAAAGTTAGATGGTTCTTGGATAGCGGACTAGTCTTCCTGCAGACGGTCATTTTCCTATAACTCTACGTGTACAACCTATGGGACAATTTGGAGGGGGGGGGGGGGGGTAACTTTGGATCGGTCCGCTAGTGCTCAGAGAAAATACCTCTTTAAGATATTAATGGAAATTCAAGAACAAGGTCTGATCTTTCGAAAAAATACTATTTTATCAAAAGTTAGATGGTTCTTCGATGGCGGACTAGTCTTCCTGCAGACAGTCATTTTCCTAACTCTACGTGTACAACCTATGGGACAATTTGGAGGGGGGGGGGTAACTTTGGATCGGTCCGCTAGCGCTCAGAGAAAATACGTATTAAAGAGATTAATGGAAGTTCAAGAACAAGGTCTGATCTTTCGAAAAAATGCTATTTTATCAAAAGTTAGATGGTTCTTCGATAGCGGACTAGTCTTCCTGCAGACGGTCATTTTCCTAACTCTACGTGTACAACCTATGGGACAATTTGGAGGGGGGGGGGGTAACTTTGGATCGGTCCGCTAGTGCTCAGAGAAAATACCTCTTCAAGAGATTAATGGAAGTTCAAGAACAAGGTCTCATCTTTCGAAAAAATGACATTTTATCAAAAGTTAGATGGTTCTTCGATAGCGGACTAGTCTTCCTGCAGACGATCATTTTCCTAACTCTACGTGTACAACATATAGAAAATTGGAGGGGGGGGGGGTAACTTTGGATCGGTCCGCTAGCGCTCAGAGAAAATACCTCTTTAAGAGATTAATGGTAGTTCAAGAACAAGGTCTCATCTTTCGAAAAAATGACATTTTTATCAAAAGTTAGATGGTTCTTCGATAGCGGACTAGTCTTCCTGCAGACGGTCATTTTCCTCACTCTACGTGTACAACCTTAGGGACAATTTGGAGGGGGGTAACTTTGGATCGGTCCGCTAGCGCTCAGAGAAAATACTTATTAAAGAGATTAATGGAAGTTCAAGAACAAGGTCTGATCTTTCGAAAAAATACTATTTTATCAAAAGTTAGATGGTTCTTGGATAGCGGACTAGTCTTCCTGCAGACGGTCATTTTCCTATAACTCTACGTGTACAACATATGGAAAAGTGGAGGGGGGGGGGGTAACTTTGGATCGGTCCGCTAGTGCTCAGAGAAAATACATCTTTAAGATATTAATGGAAATTCAAGAACAAGGTCTCATCTTTCGAAAAAATACTATTTTATCAAAAGTTAGATGGTTCTTCGATGGCGGACTAGTCTTCCTGCAGACAGTCATTTTCCTAACTCTACGTGTACAACCTATGGGACAATTTGGAGGGGGGGGGGGGTAACTTTGGATCGGTCCGCTAGCGCTCAGAGAAAATACCTCTTTAAGAGATTAATGGTAGTTCAAGAACAAGGTCTGATCTTTCGAAAAATGCTATTTTATCAAAAGTTAGATGGTTCTTCGATAGCGGACTAGTCTTCCTGCAGACGGTCATTTTCCTAACTCTACGTGTACAACCTATGTGACAATTTGGAGGGGGGGGGGGTAACTTTGGATCGGTCCGCTAGTGCTCAGAGAAAATACCTCTTTAAGAGATTAATGGAAATTCAAGAATAAGGTCTCATCTTTCGAAAAAATACTATTTTATCAAAAGTTAGATGGTTCTTCGATAGCGGACTAGTCTTCCTTCAGACAGTCATTTTCCTAACTCTACGTGTACAACCTATTTGACAATTTGAGGGAGGGAGGGGGGGGGGGGTAACTTTGGATCGGTCCGCTAGCGCTCAGAGAAAATACGTATTAAAGATATTAATGACAGTTCAAGAACAAGGTCTGATCTTTCGAAAAAATACTATTTTATCAAAAGTTAGATGGTTCTTGGATAGCGGACTAGTCTTCCTGCAGACGGTCATTTTCCTATAACTCTACGTGTACAACCTATGGGACAATTTGGAGGGGGGGGGGGGGTAACTTTGGATCGGTCCGCTAGTGCTCAGAGAAAATACCTCTTTAAGATATTAATGGAAATTCAAGAACAAGGTCTCATCTTTCGAAAAAATACTATTTTATCAAAAGTTAGATGGTTCTTCGATGGCGGATTAGTCTTCCTGCAGACAGTCATTTTCCTAGTAACTCTACGTGTACAACCTATGGGACAATTTGGAGGGGGGGGGGGGGTAACTTTGGATCGGTCCGCTAGCGCTCAGAGAAAATACGTATTAAAGAGATTAATGGAAGTTCAAGAACAAGGTCTGATCTTTCGAAAAAATACTATTTTATCAAAAGTTAGATGGTTCTTGGATAGCGGACTAGTCTTCCTGCAGACGGTCATTTTCCTATAACTCTACGTGTACAACCTATTTGACAATTTGAGGGAGGGGGGGGGGTAACTTTGGATCGGTCCGCTAGCGCTCAGAGAAAATACGTATTAAAGATATTAATGACAGTTCAAGAACAAGGTCTGATCTTTCGAAAAAATACTATTTTATCAAAAGTTAGATGGTTCTTGGATAGCGGACTAGTCTTCCTGCAGACGGTCATTTTCCTATAACTCTACGTGTACAACCTATGGGACAATTTGGAGGGGGGGGGGGTAACTTTGGATCGGTCCGCTAGTGCTCAGAGAAAATACCTCTTTAAGATATTAATGGAAATTCAAGAACAAGGTCTGATCTTTCGAAAAATACTATTTTATCAAAAGTTAGATGGTTCTTCGATGGCGGACTAGTCTTCCTGCAGACAGTCATTTTCCTAACTCTACGTGTACAACCTATGGGACAATTTGGAGGGGGGGGGGGGGGTAACTTTGGATCGGTCCGCTAGCGCTCAGAGAAAATACGTATTAAAGAGATTAATGGAAGTTCAAGAACAAGGTCTGATCTTTCGAAAAAATGCTATTTTATCAAAAGTTAGATGGTTCTTCGATAGCGGACTAGTCTTCCTGCAGACGGTCATTTTCCTAACTCTACGTGTACAACCTATGGGACAATTTGGAGGGGGGGGGGGGTAACTTTGGATCGGTCCGCTAGTGCTCAGAGAAAATACCTCTTTAAGAGATTAATGGAAATTCAAGAATAAGGTCTCATCTTTCGAAAAAATGACATTTTATCAAAAGTTAGATGGTTCTTCGATAGCGGACTAGTCTTCCTTCAGACAGTCATTTTCCTAACTCTACGTGTACAACCTATTTGACAATTTGGAGGGGGGGGGGGGTAACTTTGGATCGGTCCGCTAGCGCTCAGAGAAAATACGTATTAAAGAGATTAATGGAAATCCAAGAATAAGGTCTCATCTTTCGAAAAAATGACATTTTATAAATAGTTAGATGGTTCTTCGATAGCGGACTAGTCTTCCTGCAGACGGTCATTTTCCTAACTCTACGTGTACAACATAAAGAAAATTGGAGGTGGGGGGGGGGGGGGGTAACTTTGGATCGGTCCGCTACTGCTCAGAGAAAATACCTCTTTAAGAGATTAATGGTAGTTCAAGAACAAGGTCTGATCTTTCGAAAAAATGCTATTTTATCAAAAGTTAGATGGTTCTTCGATAGCGGACTAGTCTTCCTGCAGGCGGTCATTTTCCTAACTCTACGTGTACAACCTATGTGACAATTTGGAGGTGGGGGGGGGGGGGGTAACTTTGGATCGGTCCGCTAGTGCTCAGAGAAAATACCTCTTTAAGAGATTAATGGAAATTCAAGAATAAGGTCTCATCTTTCGAAAAAATACTATTTTATCAAAAGTTAGATGGTTCTTCGATAGCGGACTAGTCTTCCTTCAGACAGTCATTTTCCTAACTCTACGTGTACAACCTATTTGACAATTTGAGGGAGGGGGGGGGGGTAACTTTGGATCGGTCCGCTAGCGCTCAGAGAAAATACGTATTAAAGATATTAATGGAAGTTCAAGAACAAGGTCTGATCTTTCGAAAAAATACTATTTTATCAAAAGTTAGATGGTTCTTGGATAGCGGACTAGTCTTCCTGCAGACGGTCATTTTCCTATAACTCTACGTGTACAACATATGGAAAAGTGGAGGGGGGGGGGGGGTAACTTTGGATCGGTCCGCTAGTGCTCAGAGAAAATACCTCTTTAAGATATTAATGGAAATTCAAGAACAAGGTCTGATCTTTCGAAAAAATACTATTTTATCAAAAGTTAGATGGTTCTTCGATGGCGGACTAGTCTTCCTGCAGACAGTCATTTTCCTAACTCTACGTGTACAACCTATGGGACAATTTGGAGGGGGGGGGGGGTAACTTTGGATCGGTCCGCTAGCGCTCAGAGAAAATACGTATTAAAGAGATTAATGGAAGTTCAAGAACAAGGTCTGATCTTTCGAAAAAATGCTATTTTATCAAAAGTTAGATGGTTCTTCGATAGCGGACTAGTCTTCCTTCAGACAGTCATTTTCCTAACTCTACGTGTACAACCTATGGGACAATTTGGAGGGGGGGGGTAACTTTGGATCGGTCCGCTAGCGCTCAGAGATAATACCCCTTTAAGAGATTAATGGAAGTTCAAGATCAAGGTCTCATCTTTCGAAAAAATGACATTTTATCAATAGTTAGATGGTTCTTCGATAGCGGACTAGTCTTCCTGCAGACGGTCATTTACCTAACTCTACGTGTACAACATATAGAAAATTGGAGGGGGGGGGTAACTTTGGATCGGTCCGCTAGTGCTCAGAGAAATTACCTCTTTAAGAGATTAATGGAAGTTCAAGAACGAGGTCTCATCTTTCGAAAAAATGACATTTTATCAAAAGTTAGATGGTTCTTGGATAGCGGACTAGTCTTCCTGCAGACGGTCATTTTCCTAACTCTACGTGTACAACATATGGAAAATTGGAAGGGGGAGGGGGGAGGGGGGTAACTTTGGATCGGTCCGCTAGCGCTCAGAGATAATACCCCTTTAAGAGATTAATGGAAGTTCAAGATCAAGGTCTCATCTTTCGAAAAAATGACATTTTATCAATAGTTAGATGGTTCTTGGATAGCGGACTAGTCTTCTTGCAGACGGTCATTTTCCTATAACTCTACGTGTACTACATATGGAAAATTGGAGGGAGGGGGGGGGGTAACTTTGGATCGGTCCGCTAGTACTCAGAGAAAATACCTCTTTAAGAGATCAATGGTAGTTTAAGAAAAAGGTCTCATCTTTCGAAAAAATGACATTTTATCAAAAGTTAGATGGTTCTTCGATAGCGGACTAGTCTTCCTGCAGACGGTCATTTTCCTAACTCTACGTGTACAACATATGGAAAATTGGAAGGGGGAGGGGGGAGGGGTAACTTTGGATCGGTCCGCTAGCGCTCAGAGATAATACCCCTTTAAGAGATTAATGGAAGTTCAAGATCAAGGTCTCATCTTTCGAAAAAATGACATTTTATCAATAGTTAGATGGTTCTTCGATAGCGGACTAGTCTTCCTGCAGACGGTCATTTTCCTAACTCTACGTGTACAACATATGGAAAATTGGAAGGGGGAGGGGGGAGGGGGGTAACTTTGGATCGGTCCGCTAGCGCTCAGAGATAATACCCCTTTAAGAGATTAATGGAAGTTCAAGATCAAGGTCTCATCTTTCGAAAAAATGACATTTTATCAATAGTTAGATGGTTCTTCGATAGCGGACTAGTCTTCCTGCAGACGGTCATTTTCCTAACTCTACGTGTACAGCATATAGAAAATTGGAGGGAGGGGGGGGGGGGGTAACTTTGGATCGGTCCGCTAGCGCTCAGAGAAAATACGTATTAAAGAGATTAATGGAAGTTCAAGAACAAGGTCTAATCTTTCGGGAAAAAAAGGCTATTTTATCAAAAGTTAGATAGTTCTTCGATAGCGGACTAGTCTTCCTGCAGACAGTCATTTTCCTAACTCTACGTGTACAACATATCGAAAATTGGCTTTGTCAATGTGATGTAATGATACAAACTCGGCATAATTATGAAGCACTTTTACATACACTGCCTTGGATATTTTAATTGTCTTCCTTTTATATACCTATACACCTGCGTGATAACGATAGCTGCCCTTAAGCTTTCACAGGATTTGAGCGTGTACACCCATATGTATGATATTATTTGTATTTAAAATACATCCTTTCAATTTTTATGAACAAATTGATGATTGTATTATTTCAAAGATGTGTTATCCTCTATTACAATGATTTAGCACTTAAACTAGTGACTTTTCTTTTAGAAATGTAAAAAAAGTTACATGATACTGTATTATTTTTGTTGTATATGTAAATACAAAACAAACAAGTTTCATATTCATATGCAATAACCATTTTTTTTAAAAATCTTGCCAAAGAATGGAACTAGGCTCGACTAGCACTTGTGCTAACTTTCAGTTCCCATTAACAACTTTACCTCAATATTAGTAATACACGTATTTACGTGTGTATGTTTTGTACATTTAATAGTATGAAGAGCTATGTCTAAATATAGTTTTAAAGCCATTACTGTTCAATCATCATTATGCTACGTTTACACTATGTTCCCGGCGGCCACGGCAGCCCCGTTTGCCCGAAACGTAGTACGCCGTGGGATTTAGACCAATTTTATCTCTGGATTCAAGTTTTGTTACGTTTTGCCAAGTTTTCTCACGGTCTACCACGGTATCCGTGACGGGCCGTGGGGGGGGGGGGGGAGGGGATGCTGAGTCCCGGAGGCTCCAAGGCGCACTACGGTTCGGCCTGCGTTCTACCACGGATGCCAGAACGTTCCCTCCCGGCCCGTCACGTTCTGATGGGGTCCCTCACGTTTCCCACGTTCTGATCAAGGTCTGACACGTTTTTCACGTTCTGTCAAGGCTTTGTACGGATGAAACGTGGACGCAAGGCAGCTTTGGAGCACGTTTGTGCCGGCGGTATAAAAAGAAGGTCTCCCAAGCAATAGCAATCATGGTATTCTGAGACCTCGCTTTGTGTCAGACCGTAGTAGAACGCAACGCGCCGTAGCGTGCCGGGCGCTTAAACCGTCCCACTACGGACCACCCCCAAGTTTTGTTACGGCCTATTACGGACTGTCACGTTTTGTTACATTCACCCCGGTTTATTACGGCCTACTAGGTTTCTCATCCGCACCGTGACTGCCGTGGCAAATTTTTTGACAGTTTAAAAATCTGACACGGTATCCACGGCAATCACGGCCTGTCACGTTTGCCCATACGGTCCCCGCGTTGTGTCACGTCAATCCCGTTTCGTCCACGGTGGCCTGAAACGTGGTTGCCGTGGCCGCCGGGAACATAGTGTAAACGTAGCATTACTCTTCTGTTATGTGTATTTATATGTGAAATGACTTCTTGTGGAATTCAATAATATGTTGTATGACCGATTATATATTTATTTTGATCACTTACGTACACGCCTCAGCTGTTGCTACCATCTGTATATTCCCCAGGACAATGCTGTCGGATGAAGGTGTTGTTTGTTGAAGTTTGCTTGTTTTTAATGATATGTACCCGCTGTCTATTTTAGAATTGTAGTACTTTGTTATTTTCACGATGTAATCGCAGACACATGCACAGACCAATTGAGTTAACTTTCTCTTTATAAGTGAACATGCCCTCCTATAATTAATTCTCTTCTCATTTTGTTCTCTTCCATTTACTATCTTTTCTTTCCTATCAACGTTCTGTTATATAATTATGTAATATACAATGTTCTTATTATGGGCGTTCCCAACTCAACCTATGCTTTCCGGGTTTTCGCCTCCTTCCGTATCTGAATTATTTACTGTATACTCTATGTTGAAATCATTGTTGCATATATATTTTATATATACGTTGTATTTCATATTGTACTGTTGAGAAGAAAATAAATGTTAATAAATACAAAATACAAATATCAGTATCATTCTTTGCATTGTATGATTGTTCATATGTTTTGTCATTGTTTTGATGTGTTGTTGTTAATACATTATTTAAATGTAAAAAGTCACAAATGTTAATGCATTATTTCAACGGAAAAAATCAGAGATATGCAAACAAAACCATGCATAACTCAAGATATTTCATGTTTTATAAATGAGAAGCAGAAATTATTCCGGAATATATATAAAAAAAAATATAAAAAAAAACGATCTTTATGTACCATTATATGGACAATGTTACTACCCGTGTTTGATAAATACCTCCTCCCCCCCCCCCCAAAAAAAAAAAAAAAAATCAAAAAAATCCAACAAATCTTGCCATATTCACGTTTCAATTTAAGAAAAGTAAATTGTATGAAACAAAAAGGAGATAAATAGGACAATATTGAAAACTCAATTAAAAATGCGAGCACTCTAAATTCTATTAAAACGAAATATCAGTTGCGTTTTCTTTCCACATAATTATAAATGACTTCCATGATGCATACAATTACCATATAAATTATGTCGTTCTGTATTGTTTTAGTTTGTAATGTCTTGTTAACGTCTTGCATTTTGTTACATTGTGAAATTTTAATGGGTTTTACGCATTAAATTAAGGTCGGATGAGCCATGCCCATAGGCGCCGGAAGTGGGGGGCAGGGTGTGGGCGCTGCCCCCCTAAAAAAAAATATATATATATATAATAACAAAAAAAAAACAAAAAAAAAATAAAAATAAAAAAAATGGGGGGGGGGGGGGCAAAACGCGTTTTCGCTCCCCCCCCCCCCGAAAGCCTCTTCATGGAAAAAAATCAGCAATAAAGCCGGAAGTACTCAATTGTCAAGACATACGGGGGGTATGCCGCTCTAATGGGTCACTTTTTCACCCAAAATCGCTAAATATGGATTCGTCTTTGGGCTTTTCTTCGAAAAAAATCACCCAAATGACCCTTTTAAATGGGAAGGGGTTTCGAGGCTTGAGCGGCACACCCCCGTCCAAATCTAATATGAGTACACCCCCCCCCCCACCTCTAAAGGAGTAAAAATTGTTTGTATTTTTTAACCAAAAAAAAAATAATAATAATACCTGAATTTAATCACATAAAAGTTATATTCCATTCGAAGAAAAGGAAAGTAAACAGGAATTAAAAAATGTCAAAGCATTCCGCATTCCCCTTTATTTATAAATGAAGGACTATATATATCGTGGAAATATTGTGAGAGGATGGGAAAGCGTGCGTATTTTTTTATTATAGGGTCGATAAGACATGAGGACCTATGCACTGGCGTACTGATTTTTCTCATTTTGGGGGTATATGCGTTTTTATGCTTCTGTTTGAAAATTTTCAAATTGCCTAACATACAGTCAGGAAAAAAATATGCTATCGAGAAGCCTACATGTCAGGGCCTGCATAACGGGGGGGCTTGGGGCTCGAGCCCCCCCCCCACCCCACACTTAAACAAAAGTATGTTAAAAAGAAAAAGAAACAAAGAGAGAAACTAAGAATAAATGACCTGCCAGTGTCACAAAAAACCCTGAGCTTACGGGGGCTCGGCCCCCTGGACCCACCAAGGGACTGAGGCGGGCCCCTGGATGCTCATCTGACCGTAATAATAGTACCTAAAGCCTCTGAGCTTCCGGGAGCTCTTCCCCTGGAGGCCCGATGCTCATCTGATCGTCATTAAATGCCTAAAATCCCTGAGCTTCATGGGGGCTCGGCCCCCTGGACTACCCGCCATTAAGTGACCTGCCAGTGTCACAAATATGGTATCTGAATGCTTAACTGACCGTAATATTATGCCTAAAAACCCTGAGCTTCCGGTGGATCCGTCCCCTGACCCTCGCCAGAGCGAGGCTACAAGCCTATGCAGGCTCGGTCATTTCGCTCGCTACGCTCTACCGGATCATTAATACTCCACTCTGAAAAACGTTCCGCGGGGCCTGCATGTAACATGTAAGAGTGGTGATGATGCATATTTTTCTTCTGCCCCCTAACGTTTTCGCTCATTACGCCTGGAAGGTGAGCCCCTCCCCCTGGAATGTTTGCCCCGCCCCCAATCCCAAAGTTCTTCCGGCGCGCCGGCCATGCCCGCAAACTCAAGGGTATAAGACATTAAATTACGGTCAAATGGGCAAATTTGGATACCTTATTTGTACCACTGTCAGGTCAATAGTTGGCGTGGAGTCCAGGGAGCAGAGCCTCTAGAAGCTCAGGGTTTTAGGCATAAAAATTATGGTCAGTTGAGTATATTTTGATACTTCATTTGTGATATTGGCAGGTCACCTTTCTTTCTTTCTATTTTCTTTAAACATACTTTTTCAAAAAAGTGAGGGGGGCTCGAGTCCCCAGGCACCGCTGTTCTGCGGACCCTGACATGTAGGCTTCGAAATAAGCATACTTTGGGCC